>JAEIIJ010004435.1:0-33289 GCA_018904815.1 Drosophila ogumai
TAGTGCGTCGAGGTGGAGGATGAGTTGTAGTTTTCACGGCAGGAACCGCAGAGAATGCTATGGACAGATCCTCCTCCATTTCTTCAGGCTGATGAATAGTGCGTCGAGTTGGAGGAAGAGCTGTGGTTTTCACTGTAGAGATAGCAGGGAATGCTATTGACAGATCCTCCTCCATTTCTGCAGGCTGATGAATAGTGCTTCGAGGTGGAGGAGCTGTCGTTTGTACGGCAGGAACCGCAGAGAATGCTAAGGACAGATCCTCCTCCATTTCTCCACGCTGATGAATAGTGCGTCGAGGTGGAGGAGCTGTCGTTTGTACGGCAGGAACCGCAGAGAATGCCAAGGACAGATCCTCTTCCATTTCTTCAGGCTGATGAATAGTGCGTCGAGGTGGAGGACGAGTTGTAGTTCTCACGGCAGGAACCGTAGAGAATGCTATGGACAGATCCTCCTCCATTTCTTCAGGCTGATGAATAGTGCGTCGAGGTGGAGGAGCTGTCTTTTGTACGGCAGGAATTGCTGAGAATAATTCCGATTGACCGGCCTCTATTTCTTCAGTCTGATGAAGAGTTTGCCGAGGCCTAAAGCTGGGCATGGGATGATGTAGGTCCTGCCTGCTTGCTGGTCGTTCTATATCCAACTCGGAATAGTCGTAGGTGGTCTCCCTTCGCGTCGAGTTTTTGGAGGTATTTCTGGACTGCGTTTCATCCCCAAGTCGGGCGTGAGCCAAGAAGTTTGTGTTATCCAGCATCATCTCATCCGCCTGGGAGAGTCGATATTTACGCTTGTCATCCTTATCCTTCTCTTTATCCTTTGGCTTATCCTTAAACTCCTTTTGAATGGGAGCTACAGGTGGCGGGGATATGGCCATGCTTTCGCTAAAATTCAGCATTCCCCGTGGCTTGATGCTGCTCTTTATGTCCCGCGGGGGACACCCCTCATCCGTTTCCATTTCCTCCAGGCCCAGGACGTGCCAGTAACGTTTCATCTGGGCCTTGCGGTCCGTTGTGGGCGTCTTGGGACCATTTGGAAAGAGCTGAATCTTGCCCGCCTCCAACTCATCGTTCAGTTGACGCAAGTTGATCTTCTTGCTGATACGCTTACCCGATATCATGTCGAGGGGTACTAGTACGGAATCGTCCTTGAAGTTGATGGTGCTATTGCCGCTGCTGGCGCTCTCGAAGGATATATTGGCTTGCGGTTGGAGGTCCCTGTCCGGGGAAACTGTAAAATAAGCAGGATTACAAATTAATTTGTATTTTCAAATGCTAAAAATGAATATTAAAATATTAAATAATGATAAAATCAATAGTAATAATTCATTAACTAATTTAAAGTTTTAGTTTTTAGGGGAATATGATTTAAAAACTAGAAAGTTAGCTTAATAATTATTTATTTTAGAAAATAATGTAAAAAGCACAGCAACATAGATGGTTCTTTAAAGGACATTTGTTAAGCAAAAACCTAAAAAAATATTAATAATACAAAAAAATAAATATATATAATATATAAAATAATTAATAGAAGCTACTTGAAGTTAATTATATAAAATGATAAAATAGCCAACAATACACACCATTCAATGAGCAAGAAAAGGATATATCCACGACTTCATGTTGGGTCTTGTTCTTGACCGGCTTTTTCGTCTCCCCCGCCTCCAGATCCATTAAAACGGACTTCTGTGCCGGACAGATGTTCTCCTTTTCGCTGGCCATCAAATTCTGCTGGTCATCAAACATTTCCAGCTCAATGTCCTCGGGTTCCAGCTGCATCTTACTCTGTTGTATGGGTTGCTGAGGAGCAGGCACAGCAAGAGCAGGACCAAGTGGCGTGATGTCCATAAAGGAGTCACTCACACAATTAGCTGTGGTATGTGTGCTTATCTCCCTTTCGCTGATGGGTGCCAGCTCACCGCCACTCGCATTGTGGAGAACGGACTTGGCTACCAGAGACCCTGACATTAGATCGAGGGTCTTGTCCATAATCCGACGGCCGTAGAGAGTGTCCTGCAGCCCCTGCCGTTCCTCCTGCGTAAGGGCCGGCGAATCCCGGTCAGCGTCCAGTGTCCTGTGGGTTTTCCTCGACATTTCGCAGGGCAAAAGAGTCACATCCACGCTGGTCTGTAGATTCAGCGTGATATCGATGTGACTGCGTTCGCAGACGCTGGTTGCCGGCAACGGAATGTTCTCCTTTTCCTCACCCCTTGACGCTTGTGTGCTCGATTCCGATTTCGATCCCGAGCTGTCCTCAGCACCAAGGTGATCGGACACCTCGTACGAGTGGTTCCAGTTCTTGGGCTCCTCCGTGTTCACGAATTCCCTAAAGGCAATGAGTGGGATCATCATATATGGGCCCCCGTAGAAATTCCTATAGGCGGTAACACTCACCTCACGGACTTCTTTCCACTGAAGCTGATGCGGCGCTTGATCCGCATCGCCGTCGTGTTTGTTTCCTCCTCATTGCTTGGCGCCTTCCGCAGCTGCAATTGGAGAAATTTGAAAGTGAGCAACAAAGATTGTTGGTATTAACCGGTAAAAGCACTCACGGAACTCCTGCGACTGGTTTTATTCATGTTTTAATGCTGTTAGATGTTTTCGTTTAAAATAAGACGCCGCCACCTTTTTGAGCGTGCCTGTGAGCGTCGTGTCGGCGTTGCGTTGTGAGTGGCATCGATACCGTTTTTGTGAATGCTTCGCAAAACATGGCAGCGCCGGCAGAACTGCTTTGTTAAAACAAGGTACTGCTTGCCGGGCGAGCTAGCGTTGCCACTGTTTTTTGGAAAATGGGCGTGGTTCCGCCCTTGTGTTTTTAACTCCGGGGAAGAAATGGGGTTTGTGGAGAATTTTAACCAGAAAAATCAAATACGCTCAATTTTATTTACCGTTAAATCCAATATTAAATCACATGCTTTAAAAGGTTGAAAGTGCTCAAGCCCTGAATGTATCCTTCTCCTTGCGCAGCCTGAACATGGTCAGAATAGGATCGTCTGCGCCGCCAGCATGCTTCTGCACTGTGGTCTCGTGGACGCGCATAAACGGATTCCACGTCTTCTCCTCGCCGATGGTCGAGGGAACGGTGGGATCCTGCGAGGCACGACGATGTTTCGCCCACTCAATTCGCTCCTGGATCACCGCGTTGTCCGGCTCCACGTGCCGGGCAAAGCTCATGTTCTGCAGCGTATACTCGTGTCCACAAAAGACCTTTGTGCTGTCCGGCAGAGCGGAGAGCTTGGTGCACAGCGCCTCGTACATCTCTTCGGGCGTGCCCTCAAAGAAGCGCCCGCACCCGCCCTGGAAGAGGGTATCGCCGGTGAAAACGGCACCCTCGCCGCTGCTGCCATCGGCAGCCGTGACATGGTAGCAAATGTGTCCGGTGGTGTGACATGGCGTTGACAGGCACTTTACATTCAAGCTGCCAATGGTGAAGGTGTCGTCCTGCTTCACCTTGTGGTTCAAGGCACCGATGCGGTCATCGCCGCCGTACACATCCAACGCCTGGGCCCACAGCTTCACCAGCTTCTCGTTGCCGCCGGCATGGTCCCAATGGTGATGGGTGGTCAGCACCTTGTTTAGGGTCACCTGCTCCTCCTGCACGGTCTTGATCACCAGCTCCGGGTCCACGGGATCCACCACAGCAGCCTCACGTGTCTTCTGGTCCACGATTAGGTACATGTAGTTGTCCTGCAGGGCCGGCAGGATCTTGATGTCCATGCCCGCCAGCTTTACGTCCTCCAAAGTGCTGTGCATGCCTCTCAAGCCGACTTTCCGGAGTTTTTGGACTGAAACGAGAACGATTTTGAGGTCAGATTGACATACGGAAAGGTCACTGGAACACTGGAACGGGCAAACAAAACAACAAGCTACGATAAAAGAACACAAATGGCGAGCCGCCAGCAGGAGGAGATTAGATTAAACACATATGCTTGGATAGATTACGCTTGACGAGACTTGGACAGACGGGCACAGCCAGAAATCGCCTTTGCGCGGACCCGGCACCAGAGAGAGACGGCGTCGGAGAAGGAGCCGCCGGCCGCAGGCCCAATCGCAGACTGCTGGACGAACCTCGGAAGTAGGCGGCCGTCAACTGGGTCTCCACGGAGTTGGACACGCTGCGCCACGCGGAGGACAGCATTGCGGCAATGATGATTCTATGGCTTGGCTAGAGCGGGGGAAGCTGTGCGAGATGAAATAATAGTCTCCAAAAAGTAATTACAGTTGTTTTTTATTATCCGGTATTAGTGGATGTGACCAGTTGCCAGTTCGGGGTATATCTAGCAAATCCGAAAATGGAAAAGCTTTTTAAAGCTTTATAAGATTTAGAACATGCAGGTTACGGCTTTAAAAAAGCTTTTTTTTATTGCAAACGGTAAATCAACGATTTATTTATAAAGATAAATTTAAAATTAATTATTCTATCAACTTTCCATTTTATTACTTTGTCTTTAAAATTGCTTTAAAAATATGCATATTTTTATATTTTTATTATTTTTTAATTTTTTTTTTTAAATTACACAACAATTAAAGCAATTGTTATTTCAATGCTTAAATCAATTTTTTAATTTTCATTAAATGTTTAAAACTTTTATTTCGCTGTTCAAATTAAAAGTTAACCACACAATTTTTGTCTATGGCGTTTCAATCGCCTATATGTTTATTATTTTTTATAAAAAGGTTTCGGTTACATTACATTAATGAGTGGAGTTTAAACTTTAAAGACTGCATTCGTTAGATGAAGTACATTGGGTATGTTTTCTTAAACTTTGGAAGAGTCTGCCGTTTTTTATACACCTCCTTTGGGTCCCGGGACGAATGAGTGCTGTAATATAGGGCAAACTTAGTAAACATCACACAACAATGGCATTGACTTACCCAGGGAGATAAACACGAGCACGTTTCGCCGCATGATGAGCCAAATAGGCCGGTGCCGGATACGAAACCGAGCTGTTGCAGCGTGGAAACAAGTGGCAGAGGTTGTAGGTCAACTGCTGGATCAGATCAATATCCAGTTCGCCCGTGTTCTCAATTACAGTGTAACGCGTTGGCCTAGCCGTCCCCGTGGACTGGTGGCTCACCATAAAGAACTGCACTTCTTTCGGATGGACGATGGTGCGATCGATCACTGTGCCGGGCTCCACGTTGTTATAGTCTTTCCTGTTATTATTGAACTGCGGCGGCCTCGGAAAGAAGCGAGTATGGTGACGCTTCACCACAATAATGCAGCAAATCTTCGGTTCAATGCCGATCTGTAAGTAGGCGAACGATTGAAAAGATATATGGCAGGGAAAAAAAGATTTTAGCATGAGAAATTTATCAAATAAAATCATACCTTTCGACATGCCTCATTTATTCCTCCGAGCTCCTCGCATTTGATTTTCTCGAACTGGCCATCGTCCACCCCATCGCGATAGTAGAGAATGTGATCAGGATATGCATTGCGATACTCCTGGTATACACGCAAATGTTCCATCGTTATTGACTCCATATCCTCGATTACCTCCAAAGTGGAGCGCTGCATTCGATAACTGCTATTATAGACAGCTCCATAGGGATCGTGAGAGGCGACCACGCCCACTATACTGGGTATATCACGTTGATCTGGCGACGGATGAGTAACATCGCCGCCCAGGAACATAACATTATCGAGCATCGGCAGGTCAGAAGCGTCTTTAAGCCTGTGATTAATGCCGTTTAGCTTGAAGTTCACCTTTAGCAGGATGTTGGCTATTGTTTGGCTTTTAAGCTTGTAAATCAATGTATCCTGTTTGATGCACTGCGTCAAAATGCCGTGATGCAGTTCGGCTTTTTGCTTAATCGTACCGTAAGTGACTCCAGATTTCGGCATGATCACAAAGGCCAGATTGCAATGGTTTTGAAGATTTACGAAGCACTCGTCTAGACTTGTCTCATCCTTAAAGGTCCGTATCTCAGCATTTTTGTCCAAGTTCACGTTCAACTCCTGGCTTTGGACAAGCACTTTCTGCTCAAAGTCGGCCACCTGGTTGTAGGTCATCTTGGCACCGCGCGGCGGATTAAAGTACAAGATCGCCCACTTGTGCGCCTTCGGCTTGGTCTCAAGAAACCGCATATTGTCCATGCGCCACGATCCGTTTTTAACCAGGCAATACATGCTGCCCTGGTACTCAACCTGTGGCGGAGTGAGGGTTCGGGTGTTTACAACAATAAAATCGTTGGCGATCCGGGTGCCAAAACGGCTGATGGTCGGGTCCAGGTTGTGCTGGAAGAACTTTAGCAGTTTCATAATCTTGGCCTTTCGGTCCTGGGTCGATGTGGCGGCAAATCGAATCATCTTGGCCACCTGAGCGGCTCCATCCTTGCGCTGCGACACAAATAAGTGTAAGTGGGGAGCACTTGAAAAACTCACAAAACAACTCACCTTCAATACCTGACCTCCCTCGATGTCACAGAGCTCGATGGGCAGCATGATATTCTTGGCGGGAGGGCCAACGTGCAGGCAGTGAAGCTGCGGAAACTTCAGCTTGTAGTTGCGATCCTTGAAATAGTCCGCAACGGTGGTCTCCCTGCCATCCAGCAGGAATTTCTCACAGTTGGCCGGAAATTGCGAGAGTCCATTTACTTTGTAGCAACGCGTCGTGGTTGCAAAAGATTCTGGAGGTTTATACACGACATTGAGGCCCTTCAGAAACGACTCGATGAAGGGGAGCGACTTCTCCTCTCCGTATTTGTGGAACCACTCTAGCACCGGCATGGCCATAGGGAAGGATTTGTGCGATATGTCGACATTAAGATAAGGTCGATCACCCAATACAATGGCCTGGAAGTGGCCCACCAAGGCTTCGTATCCATCACCCAGCTCCATGCGATCCTCCATTCGAGAGTTCGGGTAGTAGGAGCGACCAGCCCGAATGGCCTTGCTGTGACACGGAGACGCCAGCACCACCTCCAGGCACTGCATTTCCCGCATGGGCTTCTCCGAAATGCTCTTTGACATGTAGCTGCGAATAATTTAATTTAAAATCCATGTCAGATCACCCTACTGGAGATACCCTCCTACCTGTTTAGGGAACTTAAGTTGATGACCGGATCAGCTGTCTCCATGATCTCCACTGTATAGCGCAGGCAGCGGCCATGGCTATCTTTCACCTGAAAAGTTTTTAACCGAAAGGTTTTAATACTAGTACCACGAACCCTTCTTATCTTTACTTACAGTTACTTCCGGATTCTGAGAGTTAGTTGGCAACTTATCCGCCGAATAGCAGGAGGCTTTGCCATCAAAGGAGACATTTTTTCCGCCCAATTGATTGAGGCAAAACTGCTCAAACGCCTGTCCGTAGAACTTCTTGGGCCGCTCCGGTTGAATCTTCACGTCGTAGTGGAAAGCCTTTTCCGGCATTTCCTTCATGTCGATCTCCAGATAGTTAACGGCCACCTTGCCGGGTTTGCCAATTGTTCCACGTTTGATGCTGTCGGCTGGTAAACGCTTACCTTGTCCTTGCAGGCCCTGTGGACGTTGATGGTGACCTCCTTGTTCTCCTCCGTGCTGTTTGTCCCACCGTCTTGGGGCATCTTGGTAGAAGCTGCCATGTTGTCCTCTTGGACGTTGCTTTTGCTGCTGAGCTGCTCCCCCCTGTTCCTGGACCTGCCCACTTGGCTGCCGGCCACCAGCCTGCTGATCGCCCTCGATCCATGATCCTTGATCTCCCTGAGATCTCTGCTGTTGCTGGCGGCTTGACGGTCCAACATCCCCAGAGCTTATGGATGGGCCTTGTCCAACCTGTGCGCTACCTGCAGGTGTAGATTCAAAAATTAAGTACATAAAGTAAACGGAGTTAAAAGTGGATTAGTTTAAAAGAGAAAATTCGGAGCCTTTTAAATATTTATTTATGATCTTTAATTAGTTTTAATTATGTAAATTATAAAGAGATTTATTTTAGAAATCTCTGAATCCGATGGAAAAAAATTCAACGGACAATTATTTATTTAAATCTGGCTTCCTTTCTTCATCTATGACTAAAGGAAATTGGTGAATCATCACAAAAAGCTTCTCGAAGCCACCCACAGAATTTCATCACAGGTGGGAAAAAAATGTGGTGACTCCCCGGAATTGTGTTATCTTATTTTTAATCAGTAATACTGACCTTGTGGTAGTGGAGGGTTGGGTTCGGGAACCTTCGTTTTCTCTTTCCGTGGCTTATATTCTGTAAGATTTCAATTATTTTAAGTTTATTTATTTATATTCACTATTTATCACTCACTATTTATCTTTCCCATCTCATAGATTTTTTATTTTTTTTTTGTTTTTAATTTGATTGAAATTTGTAAAATAATTGCGGTATGAAAAGCACATGCAACACTAGCAAAGGTTCGAACTGCAATGATATTGACGTTCTAATCTAGAGTCCATCGTAAAAGTTGTTCGCAAATCTTTAACCCTTATTATTTGTTTCTTTCGGTTAGTAGTAGTATTATTTAATTATTATTTATATAGTTTTTTGCTCATCGATTAAAGCTAGAGAATATTTCTCAATTATTTTATACGTACTTTTTATGCTGCTTAAACTATTTATTTTATTTTTAAAAAGAAAGTACTAAATATTTAAACCAGATTTAATTAAATTTAATTAACTTAATATTTGTAGATATTTGTATAAGAATAAATACTAATTATTCTGTAATTCCTGTAATTTTTAATGGGAAACAAGAATTTATTCATTTCTTTCTTTTTTTAATGAAACAGATTTAGATTTAGATTTATTCTGTAATTCCTGTTATTTTTAATGGGAGACAAGAATTTATTCATTTCATTTTTTTTTTTAAATAATAAAACAGATTTAGGTATTTTTTACGATCGTTACTATATTCTTACTTTGATAACCAAAGCTTTTGCTGGTTAACTAGAATTTTTTTGGTTGCATTTTAAAAGCTTATTGGACAAATATAAGAGTTACCACCTTCGCAAGGTGAAGTCAATGAAAACAATTAGCTTGTTATAGGTTGGAGCATTAATTCAAGATAAAACATTTAAAAAATCATTGCAATCATACAGGTGTTTATTTTATAATAAAAAAATATAGCCCAGGCCACCATGGTCTAGAAAAACTTAGGACTAGTTCTGACGCCGGATTCGCATTAAAAATTAACCTTTCCATTCCAACAAATCACAAGAACCCGACTTTGTAATTAACACTCATACTGGCATGGAGATATACGTTTCGAACTCAGATGGTAAGCTCTGAAATGTATTTGAGGCCATTCCATATCCCCCCCAGTTGTCAGTTAGATTTTGGAGAGAACTCAAAACAACCCGGAAAAGAACACAAATATCCAATGTCCGAGACAACAGATCCCAATAACTCCACCTCCAAGTCGAATCTGATTAAAATGCACCATGTGGGCGTGACGGCGAAGATGCAGTCCCCGCTGAAGAGGATACTGCCTCGGATGAACTCGTCCAGCGACTCGGAAGCGTATCAACATGCGGCCACACAATATAGCATTTTCAAGTCCGATCGAGGCGAAGACATGTCCGAAACTACGGTGGCCCGAAGCTCCAGTTCCCCCCAAACGCTGTACGAGATGCACGCGGAGCCGGAGAAGAGTCTGCTCCAGCAGTCGAAGGGTAAGCCCCAAAGGATCGAGTTCCAGCGCTACAACAAAAAGCGTCCCCACGTGATTGTGCCAAAGCGTTCGGCTCCACACTTGAAGGAGCGCTCCAAGTCTCACAAAGCCTCGCAGATGCCCAAGGTGGGACTGCTGGGCCGCCTGTTGCAGTCGCTGGACAAGATGTGCAAGTGCCAAAATCAACAGAAGACCCTTATCGATGACTTGCCGGAGCCGTTGTGGAATCGCAAGGAGGAAACCCGGCACACCTGCATCGGCATCTATCCCTTCGAACATGGCTGCGCCGAATATCTAAGCACCACGGACACACATCCCAAGATCAATTCCATTGTCCTGGCGGATCGGGCCACCACCTATGCCACCCACTTCTGGGCGGAGCTGTTTGGTCTGCTCCACATAGCCGTGGCCTTTGTGGTGGCCTTCATCCTGCAGAGCTACCGTTTTGTGCTCTACTCCCTGGTGAACACTCTGATTGTGGGACTCCTACACATGACCTCGGATTACCTGGTGAAACCATTGTTAACCATGATGTTTAATGGCTACCTGCAGCCCCCCTTGATTTTTCTCTACAATATTCTGTGCTCGGTGCGGGATATCCTGGAGCCAGTGGCTGAGACCATTAATAACTTTATGAAACCCTTGGCCACCGTGGGAAGTAGCGTTCGATTGGCGGATGTCAACTACCGCCAGATACGGCGAATTGTAAAGGATGTGTGAGGATGTTTTTTTTACTTTGTTAAATTTTTAATTTTGTTAGTTTGTTAATCACTTCATTAGTTATTTTCTTTTTATGGTTTATTGTTGATTTCTGTGTGTTGTTTTTAAAATATTAAATCCAATGGAAAATATATGTTTACAGACTACACAAAATAGTCAGGACTAAGACATACCCCACTAAAGGACAATCAGCATGGCTAGGACTCATCGTTGGTTAATTCCTTTGAGAGCAGAGAGCCCTACGGCTTATCCAGATGTTTGAGATGGTAAAGTAATGTTTTAATAGTATTTTAGTCACTGTCACTAAAGGTCAGAACGAGACGGAAGCTGCCGTCCGACTGAAGGAGGTGCTGCGATCTTGCCCCTATTTATAGTCTCTGAGTGAGAGAGAGGGAGAAAGAGAAAGTGAGAGAGAGAGAGAGAGAGGGATAGAGAGAAAAAGAGAGATAGGGATAGAGAGAGAAAGAGAGATAGGGATAGAGAGAGAGAGAGAGAGATGTAAAAAACGAGATAGGTTTATATTTAATATAACATTAAATCATTATATTAAATTCCTAAATCCTATATACATACATAAGTAAAGCATCCCAGGTTGTGTTAAAAAATAACGAAATTTGATAAATTTGTATAATATTTTCCGTTTTTTCGTATGACAATATATAACAAAGATAAATCGACCCTGTTGTTCAGAGCATAAATTATTTATAGATTCAAAAAGTCTCAATCATTGCGTTAAAAAGTTCTTTCTGAAAATATAGCTGCCTCATAAAGGATATATGTAAAAATAAAATTAAATTATAGAAAATATGTTTAATAAATAATACGAAACTTTAAAGCATTTTAATCCAATCCAAAATAAAAAGTTTAAACTTAGCTTATTTACTTAAACTTAAACCCCGTTTCTATTTGAAATCTGTTCCACTTTCATAATCCACCATCCCTGGTGTTTCAATGCCAACTATTCCTTCAGGGGCGGAGCCATTACAACCCCTAAAATTTCAACAAGTTCTCTCAGCTACGACAATCTACGCACACAATATTACGCACAATCCAAAATCCAGATCGGATTACATTGTTTTTCTTGTTTCACAGAATTCGTAGTCATGGTGACAAACACACACACACCCCCTCCCAGTTTCGAGGGACCCTTCAACTTAAGGGTTGGTGCGGCGCTCAATTACGTTGAATGCAACATTTATGATTTATTTGCTCATTTTGCGGCCAGGGAAAAGCATATGTCCAAAATAAAATATACAACAAAAAATAGTACACTAATTGTGTCCCAAGAGTATTTAATTTGTACAATTTTGGGTTAATGAAGGCGCTAGAAACCCCAATTTTGTAGGCACACCCATTTGTTTAGGTTTAAAGTTGAGGTGGAAAAGAAAAGGATATTTAAAAAAAAACTTGATATTGATTTTATTTATCCCATAATAAAAACATAAATCTGAAAGTATAATGCTATTATTGGAGACATTGAAACTTTCGAATAACTTTAAAGAAACATTTTTATTTTAGCCAAACTCATTTTTAGGACTTTAAACACAAGGACACACTTTTATTTCAGGTACCATCAGTAAAACCAACTTATGAATGGTCTCTTCTTGATTTTATCTTATCAACATCCTTTCACCTTCTATCAATTCTAAAATAGTCGGATTTTCCAAGAACTCAGGGCATTATATTTACAAAAAAAATATGTAAAACTGATCTACAAGAATGATTGCCATCGAGGGGCCTCAGTTTGCAATTCCAGTTAAGTTTTTATTTTCAATGGAAGTGTCCCATTCAAAAGGTAAACACCACCACAAATTACTATATTCATGCAGTCACCTTGTAAATACACAAATAGTTGGAGTGGAAAAAAGAGTTGTATTTGTGTTATTTATTGGCTGCGTGGAGAGGGAAGCATCAGCGAAGCTTTCATTAATGAGAATAATGAGCTATGTAGTTGTTGCCAACGAAGGATCGTCTTACACGGCAATGGAATCGAGGGAGGAAATTGGACTACTCATAGTCACTCAGCCTGCCCGCCCAATTATCTGTGGAAATTGTTTTCCACAAGTATCTCGGCATATGTTTGAAATTAATGAAGGAAAGTCACAAGGCACTGATTGATTTGGTGGCAACAAAAGATTATTAATTGGATTGTCATCTGGATGTATCTTGAAATATTTTTGTCAGCTTTGCTTATTAGCTAAAGTTTTTTTTAACAAGAAATACAAAAATAAATGGGTTATATTACCATATTTTGAAATAATTAAATATCATACAGTCAAGATTATAAAGATTTAGATCAATTATAAAATACTTTATAAGTCTATATTTATATTTGTAATTATAAATCAAAAGAAACTCTGTTTTGGTATTATTGTGTTTTTATGTTTTTGTAAGGAAATCTTACACTACGCTTAAATCCTTTATAATTTATCTAGTTCTAACTTTGCTTTGCTATTATTTTAAAATTTAAAGTGTTTACAAACTACTATTAATTGGATTGTCGTGAGAATTCCCTATAAATATCCATTTGCTGGCTACGCGTAACACCCAAAAACACCACTCGATTTTTCATCGAAAAGGTGCGAAAATCATTTGGCATCGCCAGACAAAGACTCTCCCACACTTAATCCCGTCGGTTGGCCCATTATTGTGTGATCGACAGGCGGATAAGGGAATCCTCCGCATGAATGGGAGCAACAGCATCGGGACAAGGTGACACCTTACCATACAAAGCGTTTTTGTTGGGAATTTTGGGATTACAGATGGTAAGCTGTTTTCTAGGCTGCTCTATTTTCTATTCTCGCTGGTATTTGGGGGATTAACCGGGCTCTTACTCCTCTGGAATGATGACGTTTGCTAAATATCCTCTCCAGTGTCCTGTCTCTTTTTGCGAGAAGTTAAGCAATTTGTCGAACGTCGACAATGAAACAATGCCCTGGTACAATGGAAAACCATTGAAAAGCAATTCAAAATCTCGGGGCTGGCCAGCCACAAATGGTTATGCAAGAAGTTACAAGTAAAATGTACAATTTGAGAAGAACTTGACGGAGTTTTCATATGGAAAATTGAGTAATAGTCGGAGATTATCGCAAAGTGCCCTGAAAATTCCGAGTATATGCGAGCTGGAAGAATTATAATGCTGGATGATGCAAAAATGTTGGCTGGCACTGAGCCTGAAATGTGAGAGGAGCTACTTAGTTGGCATGAAGTGATCATACAATAAGCGGATTACGACAAGTTGAGGAAGGAGCGATGTAAATTTATATAAGAGGGGGAAACTAGAAAATAAAAGAAGAAGAATATTAAAATAATATTATTGAGGCATTTATTAATACAACAAAAAATATATTTACAAAATATTGACCATTTACTTGGGCTAAGTTGTGCCAGTTTATTCAGATACTTATAATTATCATTAAAAATTTCTTAAAAATATGAATAAAATTATACATAAAAAATATATAAAGTAAATTATAAACTACAAAATTTTTTCAAATTGAATAAGTAAAATCGATTAGATATACATAATTAAAAATCAATTATTCTGAGATATATTTCATAGGGCATAATTTTTCTAGTTTTCTATTTACTTATAAAATTTGAATAGTGTAAAATATTTCTATTTGATATTAGTTTAAAAATATTTATCACAAAATAAAATCTAAAAAACTGATTACCAAATTCATTAGTAATACAATCCCAGATATACAATTTATAACTATATTCCAACATAATATCCTTATTTCTATGTATGTATTGTATGTACAAGTCTAAAAATTTCTTAAAAATCACATAAAAATCAAAAAATTTCTACAACTTTATCTTCCTTATCCTTATCTCTGTTTCTTAATTTTAATGTGTTTTTTTCTAACTTTTAAAGCGTGCAACTCCAACTCCGAGTTGCATTCATGCGCTTGCATTATTTAGGAAACAGACACCAGACGACCGAAAGAAAAAATCAGCTTGATCAGCCAAACACGATAGTGTGGGAACCAAAAGACGCGTTTGCCACCAAGCTCTAAAAAATAATATAAAAAAGCTTCGATTTGACAGCTTGGAAACATTCGTTAAGTCCTGCCACGTGATTTTAATAATGGAATTAGTTCGGCTGAGATTACAATCCTTTCACTGCGGTCAATTAGAGGGCACACCTCCAGCAACCCGAGGGTGTTGCCAGGCTACAGAAGGCGATAAGGGAAGGGAAGTAGGTAATTAGTTGGTGGCATAAAAAGTTCAAGGAACTAATTTTACTTTTAAATATTTTATTTAACTTAAGTTAAGAGCCTCTGGATAAATGAATAAATATATAAATAAGAAAATAACTTTAAATAAGGTTAACAAAGGATAAAAATCACAAGAGGCTTATGCAGCACCTCACGATGAGGTAATCCTCCAAGGAGTATATTCTAATTTTTACCAACAAATACATTTATTTTTTGTAGACCTACAAATAATGTTGATAAACCCCCTGATAAATTGTCCTAATCTGTAATAACCTTCAACACCTGTGACTCAGAACAAGCACCGGGAAGAGAGCATGTGAATTGAGGGGATATAACACGGTGATAATGCTCGGGGTGCCCGGCGTTGATGTTGGCTGTGACAAATCTGGGTCTTTGGGACTGCGTCGAGGGGATTTGCGAGTGTGACGAAATCGTCAACCCTCCCAATTTGATGCTTAATGAATTCCCAGCGACAACAAATAGAATGCGAGTGCGAGTGCTCCTGTTTCTGTCCTGGTTCCTGTTCCTGGGGCAACGCAATTGTTTGGCCTTTTTGTGGATTGTCACCTTTGTCATGTCACTTTTATTTCACTTTTATTCCCTCACTCCAATCCGCGCTGAATGCAGTCGAGGAGCGTTTTGTAATTGAAATTTGATCCCATTAGATGAGCAGCAGCAGCAGCATCCCAGCAAAGGAGGAATTTCTCAGATCCCAGCCTCGGTTGAGCATCAAATTGCAACGAGTCTGACTTTAAATACCCATTGCATCCCAGAGTAAAAGTTCTTTATTATTTTTGTATTATTGTAGCCTCAATTTTTGGGAGAAAATCACTGTTTTTCTCCTATTTTTTAAAGTAATTTTATTTGATGAAAATAAAACATGTTTTCTATCTTTTAAAAAGCTTTAATTTATATTTTTAAAACCATAAGGCTTTTATTGAAAAGAAATCAAATTCAAACACAAACTAAAAGTAAATTTTAAAAATAAATAAGCATAAAATAAATACAATAAATACATTTTATAAAGTTTCACGACTAAGTATATTAATAAATTGAGAATCGTAGAGGATTTTATAACCTAAATTTTAAATATAAATATCCAATACATAAATTCATTTTAAGCTCTTCAAAAACACTGAAAGAAATGTAAAAAAAATAATGAAAGAAATTTAATTTGTTGCTGTAACTATTATTTAAGGTCTCAAGTTGAAGAAGACTCTTCGCCGAAGCAATGTCACAGAAATTCGATGTAAATTCCGAGAAGTAAAAAAACATACACCGGGGGCATTCATTAGACACCCTCGGGGCGCTAATGAGGTCATGATGTTTCCAAATCCAAGACCCTCCGTTGCTGCCCCTATTGAAGACAACAAGAACAATGCGAAGAAGTTTGCACAATTCCGCAGATAATGGAACAAAATGGCCGACACCGGACACGCCCATCTTTCAAAGGACAAAACGGAAGCGGAACCACCCCCGAAAAATTGGCTAGATTGCAGCCAGTTAACGGTGGCCGTTTCATCCCAGAACCGCGTTCCACAGGCAACGGGAACGGAATGGAACGGAACACACAGCCTTGGAATGCAATTTTCGGTCGCTTGCAGTTGAGTTTGAACAGCGGACGCGTCAAGTCGCAAGGAGAGCATCGGTGTCTAACAAAATATTTAAAAAGTTCCTCAGTTACCAAATATTAAAAAATATAATAACTAAAATCTACAAATAATCTATAAGCTGAATATCAATGGAAAATTAAAAAACTTAAATTGGAAGTAGAATCGTTAAATTTGTGAGTTTATCAAAATAGAAAACAAAATTTCAAGGAACTTGAAAACAAATTTAAACAATCGGAAAACAAAAAATAAATGAGTATAAATTAAATTAAAATAAATCGCTAATTTAAGGTAAAAATTAAAAATATCTGAAGCCTACCAAGCCAAATAAATTAAAATCAAACTGTGTTAATAAAAACTTACAACTTCAGCCAGTCATTTTAATATAATAATTACCCCGCAAACATAAATATAAATAAGTTTAAAAAAAATCAATCAAAAGCTAAGTGAAAAACAAACATAATTAAAATTAATAAATAACAATGCAGTCCTAAAAAATTCCTTTAATTAATAATAATTAAAGTGAAAAGTGACAAAAAAAATTAATTTGATAAACCGCTGAACTGTGTTCAGTTACCGCTGGATAATGTTCGAGAAGAATATGGATACCAACAATCTGTCGGCCTCGATCAGCGGTGACTTGGACTCGACCAGTTCCGGCGGCACATCCTCGGACCACTCCGCCGTGCAGCAGGATAATCTCAGCTCGCCAATGGCCTACGGATCGCTCTTCCTGCCCAATGCTGGTAAGTGTAAAGGGCTACCGGATCCCTAGCCGTATCTATGGCCACATCCAGGGATCGGATCCAACTAGGTCTAGCCTTATCGTTGGAGTTCTAGAGACAAGACCTGGTCGATATCGGGTTACTGGACGGACAGAGGCGTCAGTGCGGCGCTGCATAAACAATTAAAGCCTGGGACTACAATTCTGCTGAGAAGCACACATTTTTTGAGGACTGCATGTGTGCAGGGTGTAGGGTTGGGTTGTCCAGTTTCTTATTTGTTTGGCCAAAATGGTAGCAAAATATGGGAGGATTTTTATTTTTATTAGAGTAATTTTAGTACATTTTTCGATTAAGTATTTAATTTCGGGATTACATAAATAAATTCTGTATTTTTGTAATTAATAGTATATCAGGACAAAAAGTTTTTTGAGTCTAAATTTTGAATGATTGCGTTATTTTTTTATATAATTTTTATATATTAAACAAAACAGGGCACTCGAAATTCGATTACCTCCTATAAATGCACCATCAAATGCATTATGTTTTATAATATTTACATATTTATACTTGCATCCACACGCTGACTTCCCCTTGCATTTGTGTGTGAGCATATCGCATTTATTTATTTGCTCGATGTCTCTTTCGGGCCTCAAATATGATCCACAGTCCCCGTTGCCCCGTTTCCCTGCCCGTCTGAGGTGTCGAAAGACAGCAACTGCTTCGGTCATGTCGGGCATTCGATTAGTCACATTTCTGATTCGGGGGAAGAAGGCTGGAGGGGGTTCCGGGTATTACCATTGACCACCGAAATGGCACGTGAGAAAGAACTTCTTGCAGTTGTTATAGTCTGGGGTTTACCATAGTTGTCCACATGGTGATGATTTCCCTTCAATCCTCAGGCTATCGTGGCAACCTCTCATGCAAAACAGTTTTGCAATTGGATAAATTTGCACCCTATGAGACGGCGGAAAAGGATCACCTGTTGGAGCGAAGATTCCAGGACATAACCAATGACTACGACAAGTCACCGCCGCCCACAGCCTCGACCACGCCCACTCACTATCCCAGCCTAAATAGCATTATCTTTGAGAACGGCTGCGCCGGCAATCTGGGGGATCTCAATGGGAACACAAAGACGGATACCCTGTGCGGCGGAGGTGGTGGCTTGTCGAGGGGAGGAAGTGGCCTAGGCGGCAATCCAGGAGGCGGTGGTCATCTCATATCGAATCTCACTGCTGCCCACAATATGTCCGCTGTTGGCAGCTTCCCCATTGATGCCAAAATGCTGCAGTTCTCCACGGATCAGGTGAGATAAAGACATCTTTTAAGAGAAGTTTTATAAATCTTAAAAAAATAATTTACTTTAAAACAACCCCTTCTAATTAATCTCCTTTCCTTGCAGATCCAGTGCATGTGCGAGGCCCTGCAGCAGAAGGGCGACATTGAGAAGCTCACCACGTTTCTGTGCAGCCTGCCTCCCTCCGAATTCTTCAAGACCAACGAGAGTGTGCTGCGGGCACGGGCTATGGTTGCCTACAATCTAGGGCAATTCCATGAATTATACAACTTGCTGGAGACACACTGCTTCTCAATGAAGTATCATGTGGATCTACAGAATCTCTGGTTTAAAGCCCACTACAAGGAGGCCGAAAAGGTGCGAGGTCGACCCCTAGGAGCCGTGGACAAGTATCGACTGCGGAAAAAATATCCACTGCCCAAGACGATCTGGGACGGCGAGGAGACGGTGTACTGTTTTAAAGAAAAGTCTCGGAATGCCCTAAAGGACTGCTACCTGACCAATCGCTATCCCACGCCCGACGAAAAGAAGACGCTGGCCAAGAAGACGGGCCTCACGCTCACTCAGGTGTCCAATTGGTTCAAGAATCGCCGACAAAGGGATCGAACGCCACAGCAAAGACCGTAAGTTAATTTGTACATAAGAGAATACAATTTATAGTCAAACTCTTAGATAAAAGATAGATTTGATTGAAGAAATATGAAATAATAGAAAATAATATTGACAAGTTTATTGTTTAATATACTTCGATTTTTGACTGTTTATAAAATTGGCCCAGAAACTCGTTAAAGTTAAAATTTACAAGAGATAGTACAATCTTTTTCCCAGCATCCATATTGTAATATTAAAAGTGAAAGTCCACACATCACATTCCCTGCTATCTTGACTTTATCCTTTCCCTAGCTAGTCGTTAAATATTAATTTTTATAGTTTTCTTAAACTATATCTAACACTCACAGGATCCAATATTTTTGTATAGTTTATAAATTTCTAGTTCTGTTTTAATATTCATTTTATTTTATTTTCCCCTTAACTCCAACACTCAAAACTCAAACGTTTTGGTAAAAGATGAACTGTAGCCGGTCTTGCCCATTTCCATTTCCTCATAACTCGTAAAACAATTCATTCAACACTTGAGGGCGAGCGTGTTGTTCGCCCTAGAGCACAGAGAACTCCTCGAAATACGAACGAATATAATCAATTGTTTTGGAATTGGCATTAAAGATCGTTTGTTAGTGACCGTAAAGCACTTGTGCGTCCAGTCCCGCCCACTTGAGCGTGTTTTATGTCCAATTTCGCCGGCTCCTTTGCACGGTCCTCTGCATATTTATAGAGCCAAGGGACCCGGGACGTGCCCCGGCTCCTCCTAACGCAGCGCATGCGTGTAGCATGTGCCGCCGCCTGTCCCCTAATCGCCATACCATACACCACTCCCTCCCGCTGTTTGATCGCTTCGCCTGCCCAGGAGAAGCGTCAAATTGCAGCACACACACCATACACCGTACACCATGAACCACATACCGAACTGGAACTCACAAGTGGAGTAAATGTGTTTTATTTTATGTTAAAAATTATACAGTCGTACATCCAGAGCTAGGAACCCTCAAGTGGAAATTTAAATAATGGAGTCCACAAGAAATAAAAAATAATCGTTGAATGTTTAATATTTAAAAATAATCAGAAGCCATTCTTTCTGATTCACTTATGTTTATTATAACACCAATTACATATTGTAAATTTAAATTTATATTCAAGAAAATTAAATGTATCCTCTGCAACGAGATATTGATACCATATACGCTATAGAATATAACAATATTTCTTTCCAAAAATACATATGAATTATGTTTATGACTTCGTAAATTTTATATCCATTTTTAATATTATTTTAAATATATTTCGGAGAAGTATATTGATTTTATATATATATCTGTCTTGTTTCTTTTCAGTGATATTATGTCGGTCCTGCCTGTGGGCCAATTGGATGGAAATGGCTTCCCGCGCATGTTCAATGCCCCCAGCTATTATCCCGAAACCATTTTCAATGGTCAATAAACTTCGGTTCCATGCGAGGCTGTTTTTAGTTTGTGTGTGTAAATAAGGCGTAATGCGTTTTAATGTTAGGACAAAAAGCAAATGGAAAATTAGTCATCAAATGGCATGAATTCGTTAGCTTTATAATAAACTAATTTTTGCTTTATATGTACAATAATGTAATGGCTGTAGATGAATAAATTCGAATTACTATATTGCATCTGGTTTTATTTAAGGTGTTTAGAAGTTTAGTTTAATTAGTTTTTTTTATAATTTTATATCACTGCTTAAAATCTGCATATCTGTCTCTGCATATTCAAAATAAATAACTTCTTACTAAGAAATCGATAAAGACATCGATATCGTTGTTTCAAACATCTATGGATGTATCTGTATCTCAACATCAATCGTTCTAGCGGAACGGGTGTGACCAGTTGCACAAGATACATTGAATCATCTATGTATCTCTATCTTAAACTCTGTCGCACTGGCCGAATGTGTGTGACCAGTTATACAAGATATTGGAAATGACAAGTCCTCTGTAACGGGCTTTTATGGGTTACTCGCGCATAAGCCGGCGGGCACACTACTCTGGAAAAATGTCTAATAAAATAAGCGAATATTTTGCTAACGATCCGCCCAGCTTTTTCGATGAGCTGACAAACAAACCCAAGTCCAAAGAGATGCCAGCAGAAGGTAGTCCCGCTGCCGGCAGCACCAGCTCCGGTGGTAACATGATGTCCAACACGTTCACCGGATTTTTCCAGGCGCCTGAATATGTGGAGACACCCGAGGCAGAGGATTCTCTAAAAGTGGGCGAAGACGTGCGAAGTCTGTGGGAGCTGCCGCGGGAAGGCGAGCCAAGCAAGCTTATAATGCCCGGAATTCATCTGCAGAATGATCTGGTAAGCCCACGTGGAAGGTGCCTGTAAGGACATTTGAAAACATTCCATCTGTTGCAGCCGGATCCCATTACCATTGCAGTAACCCAACACCTCGGAGAAGCTGAGCTAGCCCACCGAAAGATCCTTCGCGTAGACGATGTCACTCAGGATGAGCGCGGCTTGAGGACCCTAATCCATGCTGGTTGCTATCGCACAGCTGTAAATCTAACTGGACGTCTGCTAACCATCTATGGCCAGGGATATGGAAGATCTGGGCAGCCGGCCAAGCACTCGCCGCACTCGCTCCAACTGTGGTTCTCCCGCCTGGCCCTCTTGGCCAAACTGGGCGAGTTCGAGCTACTGAATGCCGAGGCGGAACCATTTGGACAGCTAACCAGTCCGGATGTCTTCTACGACTTTTATCCGGAGATGTACAATGGCAAGAGCGGCTCCATTGCCTGCTTTTCATTCCGCCTTCTTCTGGCAGAGCTGCCGATATATCTGGGAAAGCCGCACATAGCCCTCGACAGACTGTCGCAACTCCATGTTACCAGCCGGGAGATCATGGAACACTACATAAACCTGCGCAACAAACCGGCTGAGGAGTTTTGGCAGAGGCGTTGCGAAAGGGTGTTGCACTCGATCATCAACTGTGGATTAATGGTGTGAATCAAGCTTGGATATACATAATTTAGGTATAAATTAATGTAATTATATTTGCTTGCAGATGAAGAAATTCAGTATGATTGACGACATCATGGAGGGAACCCTTTTAAAGCGTTCCAATCTAAGCAAGGAGGAGCAGCGGACCTTGTACTCTGCCTGGGGACGCATATACCTGCAAATTGGTGATATTTTTGGAGCTGAACAGAAGTTTGCCGTCTCAAGAAGGCTTAGGGAAATGTAAGCTATTCTGGGAACAAGTGGGGAAACGTTCTTATACATTTTCCCTTAATTTTAGCAACACTTCTCCAGATCTGCGAGACTTGGTGGACAAGGGCCTCATAGCCGTGGCTAAGAACGATTTTCCCGAGGCGTATGTGATATTCCAAAAGGCTTTGCATTTGGATTCCGGCAATACGATGATTCTGAACAATATGGGAGTGTGCCTTCTATATGCCGGCAAGCTGAAGGATGCTATAAACCTGTACGAGCGCGCCATTAACCTTAATCCACAAAAGTCTTTGAACGAGAGCTTGCTGGTCAACCTTTCGACCTTGTACGAATTGGAATCGAACAACTCCAAAGCGAAAAAGTTCAACCTGCTACGCCTGATAAACCGATACAAGCCCGATCTCAACATTAGCATAGAAATCTGTCTTAAGCTTCAGACAATAAATTAAAGAATAAATGTTGCAACATTCCAATGCACTGATGTCAGAATTTTGATTTTTAAGATTAACTTTTCTCACAGTGTATTTTGGAAAACATCAAAGTTTTCCACCCATGCAGAAAACGAAAAGCGATAGTGTCATCGATGTTTTATCAGACCCCATTTTGAATTTCCCTACGTTGCCAAAAATTGGTTTCGGTTGACTGTAGTACTAATACAAATTTTTTTACATACCTTTGTTTCAATAAGTTATTTATAAAAGTTCAATCTCACGTTTTGATTAATCTCAGTTTTTCAATTTATCCAATTTTATAACCGCTATCGATAAATATAAATACTGAATAACATTAAAAATCGATAATTATATAACGATATTTGTAATCGGTGTATCGCATGTAAGGAAAAAGAAGTACGGTCACTTCGCTGAAAAAGAATTCAGAAGAATTATTTGTAAATTTCCATAGAAAATCGCGGGAATATTTACGTCCAGATATCGCCTAAATGTTTGAAAACACGTAGCGAGTGTTTATCTGAATAGGATAGTTGAAACTGGGTGAGTTTTGTGGCGTTAAGTGGCGTTTCAAAAACACGGCCACACGATGCCAGGCAGCAGTATATAAAATGGAAAATATTGATGTGCCTGGTGGGTGCAAAAAAGAAAGTGTAGAGAAATTTTCGTTGCACTCAGAATGTTGTTTATTTCTCTCCCCTACTCCTGATCCCGCTCTTCCATGCGAATTGTTTAAATTAAAGGACCCTCCCGTGGTGAAGCCCATTGATTATGCTCTTTTCTTTAATTTTAGCAAATTTCTCATTGTGCATTAACAAAAAAGCGCGCCATTATTTTAGTGTTATGACGTAGCCATCGGGGGCCACGAATCCCAAGTGTAATTTTTTTTCGCAATTGTTTATATGGCGTGCATAATGCCTTGCTCCGAGTGCAGCAAATAATTTTGTATATTTTTTATTCCCGCTTGTGGCGGTGTGCGCATACGCTTAGGTACACGCTCGTCAAAACATATACCATAACCAGGCAAGGCGAAGGCGACGGCAGAAAATCTCTATTCTTTTGCAATTTGTTTTGATTTCTCATTCGTGCGACGGAGCGAGCGAGAGCGGACTTTGTTGTCATGCTCTCTCGACGGCTTTGCTCTCTCTCTCTCTCTCGCGCCGCCGCCTCTCTCTGGCTGCCTATAAAGGCGGGGGCCGCAACTTTTCAGTTTGCTGGGGACAGTATGTTTTTCCGTAATTTTCGGGTATATTTCAAATTGTTTTATGGTAAAAATCCGTGGGCCCCCCAAGATCCCCACTCATAATTCCGTCCGCACCGAGCGAGCCCCCGATCTCGCTCCGCTGAGTGTCTGTTGTCGACTAACGGCAGTTATAGCTCTCCGGTGGGTGGTTGTTTCCTTTTCTTTCTTCGCTATCTGCTATGCTGGACATGCAGAGCTAGCCGTTTTTCGGCTAGAATTAGCTTTTATTTTATTTAAACTCTAATATCGCTTTAAAAAATATTAAGAAAATTCGTCTGTTCAATTCATAACAGTTGTACAACTCTTTTATTGCATTATGATTTTGCTTAAAACAAACACAAAGTACAAACTTATGCCTTTGAAATTTGATAATTCTTAGGATATATATTCAGGTCAGGAAACTAGAACTTCCACTTCCGCAAAATTTTTTCGGATTCGGATTTCCCTGGCCTGTTCTAGTATTAACTTCCGAGTGGAAACTAGAACAGGCCTGATTATCTTCGTAAAGTATTTCCCGCTGAGCTCTTCGTCAGCACTGATTGATTATTCGCTCCTCTGTTCTCTCTGTTTCGCACTCTCTCTTTTGCCTCTCTCTCAGCTCTCAGCTTCTCTGTTCTCTGATTGTAATCATTTGTTTTGTTTACCTCTCTCTTTTGCAGATAGATTAGTCCAGCATGGCAGCCAACAACAATAGCAATATGCACAACCTGGTCGCGGGAACGGGAGCGGGGGCCATGCCGTCTTCGGTGATTGCGTCGACGAGAACGCCCGGCATGGGCTCCTCGCCGGTGCCCTTGGCCAGCACATCCGCCTCTTCCTCATCCGCCAGCGCCGCAGCGCAGAGTGCCTGGGATCAGCTGACAGCGAGTGCCTCCAATAACATAGCCCCCTCGCCGACAGCCGGAGCGCCTACGGTAACGGGACCGATAATCGGAGATTCGTTGCAGGGCAGCGGAGCGGGCAGCTCGCCGGTGCCCAGTTGCTCGTCCCCATCGACGCCGACGAAAACACATGCTCCCTCGCCGTTGGAGAGTATGGCACACACGCCCCAAGGGCCCCCGACACTGGGACCCGGCGGCTACGGCGAGGAGCTTACCGCCGAACTGGTAAACCAGGGCTGGCGTAAGTTTTGGTCGAAACGGGAGAACAGGCCGTACTACTGGAACAAGGTGACCGGCGAGTCGCTGTGGGAGATGCCTGGCAACCGGCCGTTCGATCCGCTCACCGATCCGCTGGGCATATGTCATGCCGGCGGGGCCACGCCCATGACCCCAAACATGCATCAGCAACACCAGCAGCAGCAACAGCAGCATCATCATCACCACCATCACCTAAAGCGCCGGCCCTCGGACGATATGCACATCCATCCCAATCAGCAGCACCATGTGGGCGGCGGGCCGCCGATGAAGAAATTCGTACTGGCCGGACCCTGGGATTTGGAAGTGTGCACCAATGCCGTGATTGTCGAACGTCCGCCCACCCTGCTGCCGCAGCCACATCCGGAGGTGGAGGCCCTAAGGGCGGCGTTTAGCATGAAGTTACTAAAGACCTACGAGGATCTGTGCATGCGGCGAGAGAATATAAAGGCGCCGCGTGACTCATTCAATCGCTGGCTGATGGAACGCAAGGTTATAGATACCGGCTGCGATCCGCTACTGCCCAGCAGCTGTCTGCCCGAGATCTCCAGCTCCATGTACCGCGAGATCATGTCCGATATACCCATCAAGATCGTGAAGCCCAAGTTTACGGGGGATGCAAGAAAGCAGCTCTCCCGTTACGCCGAGGCAGCTAAGCAGATTATCGAGTCCCGTTCGGCGCCGGCTGAATCGAAAAAGGTGGTCAAATGGAATGTGGAGGACACGTTCCAGTGGCTAAGACGTACCGTGGGAGCCAGCTACGAGGATTTCCAGGATAGACTGGCTCATTTGAAGCGCCAATGTGAGCCACATTTGGTGGAAACGGTAAAGAGTTCCGTGGAGACACTGTGCGTCAAAATCTATCATCTATCGGCGGATCACGCTAGAAAGATCAGGGAGCGACATCTGCAGCTGCTCAAGGAGCACGGAATACCGGAACCAACGCCTCCGCCGCCACCGCCGCACTTGAAGAAGGTGTGGTGCTATCCCATACAGTTTGCCGTCCCATCGCCGCGCATGCCGGCGATCGAGTATCTGCAGGATCGCGACCACATGATCATCAAGTATACGCCCGCCACGATCAACCAGCCGGATGCGCAGTACATCAACCTGACCTATCTGCAGAAGCTGGAGCAACTCTACCGGTACAACTGTTTCGACGACAAGAAGTTCGATCTGTTCATCGGTCGGGTGTGGTGCCTGCTCAAGCGGTATCAGACCTTCCTGGGCAATGCCCTGAACTCCTCCCAGGAGGCGGAGCTCACACAGGCGGCCCTGCCAGTTCCCGTTTTTGAGTGCCTGCATCGTCACTTTGGCGTCAGCTTCGAGTGCTTTGCTTCGCCATTCAATTCCTATTTCCGCCAGTACTGTTCGGCGTTTGCCGATACGGATGCCTACTTCGGTTCCAGGGGGTAAGTACAAGCTCTATTAAATAGAGCCTTGCTGACTTCTCACTAATTTCAGGCCTTTCCTGGACTTTAAGCCCGTTTCCGGGTCCTTCCAAGTGAATCCGCCGCATTGCGAGGAGTTGATCGAGGCCTCCTTGCTGCACATCGACAAACTGCTCACCGATACCATGGAGCCCTTAAGGTAAAACAGATTATTCTGTATAAAATTCACCTTTTAATGTGTGTGTAATCCCTCTCAGCTTTATTGTATTTTTACCGGAGTGGAAGAGCATATCCAAATTGGACGAGAGCATGTACAAGCGTCGTTCCATGGTGGTCCTGGGCATGGCTCACGAATACAGGCATGGCTACCAGCACATGATGCAAAAGTAAGTCCCTGGATTTATAGCCAAACGCTTGGCACTTTATAACCAAATCTTTCAATCTTTTCGTAGATCCGAAGTGCTGATCAAGTGCATGCAGGGCACTCAGGTTGTGTGGCTGCAAAACAGCGCCGGTTATGCGCGCTGGGGTCCCAACGAGATTCGCGTGGAGGCTCTGCGCGAGGCATTCCGGCCGCAACGCGACAGAGAACGTGAACGTGCCGCCGTGGCAGCCGCTGCAGCTGGCGTTAATCCCAGCCAGCAGCAATCGCAGTCAGCGGCTACCACGCCGCCATCCACTGCATCCTCGTTGGCCCCGACCACAACCACCTCGAGTTCGAACAGCAACAGCTCCGCCGCAGCTATTACAACGAGTAGTCCCATACCGGGCTCCACTTCATCCACGCTGTCGCCTCTGTCTCCGCACACGCCCACCAGTAATCCGCCGCCCCAGTTCCCGTTGACCATTAGTAATACGAGCAGCAGCAGCAATTTGGTGGCCGCCTCGCCCACAATGAGCGTGCAAAGCGACTGCTCCTCGCCTTCGTCCTCGACCATGTCCCTATCACCGGCTCCAGCTTCAGGCGGTTACCCGGATGGAGGGACATCGGCCACATCAGCGGAGGTAAGCATTACGGCCACGGCGAGCACATCATCGGCTGCCGGGTCAGCCGGATCAGCTTTTGGCCAGGCCAATAGCATCAGTAGTTCCGCCTCGACGCAGGCGGTCATCAATTCAGCCGTCTAGAGGGGGGATCCTTCTGCAATCCCTTCATCGTGGTTCTATTTTTTTCGAACGCAATCTGTGCACTTGGGTCTAAGCACCACTACCATACATTGTGTTACCTTCTGTTAGCCTAAACTAGAGATATATGCGAGGATGAAGCCAGCCGATATGGGGGTCAATGTCTAAAAACAGCGGCAAATGAATGTTTCTGAAAAGCTGAAAAATGCTAAAAACAATGCAATATCTTTTTTTTTAATTGGTTCTGCAGTTTTTGCACATTTACACTTTGTTATACTTTAATTTTAATGTTCAAATCTACTCTCTCGGAAACTGATTTCTTTTTTAAATAATAGTGCAATTTCATTCATTCCAAAGTCTTTACAATTTGTTCTTATATATTTAGCTTCACTAAAAGATATTGTTTTCAAGTCTAAACATTTGCTGCTGGCACTTATTTATATTGCCCCCAATCGCAATGTTAAAAGTAATTGTAAATATGTTATATTTAAGTTGAAATAGATGATAAATCCCGGCCAGGCCGCTGTAACAAAGAAACCAAGATGGGCCAATTAAAGACCCAACAAAAGACTCGTACTTAGTATGGGCAAGTACCTTATAATAATAAGATGCAAAGCGCTCATTGTTGTCGCTACTCATCTTGTTGTTATAAGGTCTTTGGCATGGGTCCTGGGTATGGTTCTGCTATGTTCTCTATCCTTGTTTTCCACTTGCTAAACAGAAAATATTTAAAAAGAAGCAAACCTAAAATAAAAACCACACCTCTGAATGATGAAGCCCTTAACAATCTTTTGTGAGACTATTAACTTGCTAGGATATATATAATATTTACTTTAAACGAATTACGGCAATTATTTGAATACTATCGTAAATTATCGTGTGTACAAAATCGATAAACAACTAACGTAAGTAGTAAAGCAAATTCAAATAAAAACGATTAAAATACGGAAAGCGCAGAGAACCAAATTTGTATTAAAAAAAAAAAATAATAATAACAAACAAACGAAAAATCATTACTACGCACCGCACAATAAAAAAATGATTAATATATATAAATTAAAAATCATTTAGGAACGGTAGCCTCAGTGTGTGTTTGAAGTTCTCAATAAAGTTTATAATAATATTTACCAATTTATAAACTGTTTTGAGAACTCCGCTCTGAGGAGAAGTTCTTAAACTGAAACTAAAGGGAATTTAGCCAATTTATAGAAAGTAGCACTCGGCAAACAAACAACATTTTTAGAAACCAATTAAACATCTAAGTCAAAATTTATTAACTATAAACGATATGCTATATCCACACCACCAACCCCGTATGTATGTATCGATACAAGAACTACACACACACAAAAAAGAAGCATTTTTGCGCTTAATTAAACAGTTTCTTTCAATTCAAACCCTGTTATTATGTAAACATTTTTATTACATTATATTCTATATATATATATATAGACATCGTATCGCATAAGTGTGTGTATATGTGAGTGTGTGTATGTACTTTTGGATATGGATTAGCAGCTGTTGACTATAAAAAAAACTTAAATGCTATAAACGCAAAGCAAAAAATACAAAAAGTCTCGAAGGCATTTAAGGGAAAAACTCAATTTACAACTTTACTGTACTATATGTATATAGTACAACTGTATAGCCAGCATCGCATTTACATAATCTCCAGGCTGGAGTCACTGTTCTTGGTGACCACCTCGGTCTCCGAGGATCCCGATCCGGAGCCAGCATCTTCCTCGCCCTTCTCATTGTCGTCCGACTGGCTGTGTCGATGGTGGTGGTGACGAGGAGAACCTGCCAACTGCCAGGCGGGAATGGATGGCACTGTGATCGGAGCCACCGGGCCGGCAAACTGTTTTCGGTTCAACAGCAGTCCCTTGATGGCATCCAAATCACTTCGGAAATTGCTAAATTCGCGGTTCAGCTGCTGGGCATGATCCCGTTGCTGGCTAGTGATCAATTCCTTTACAGCTGAGATCTCCCTGTTGAGGTCATTGGTACGCGTCTCCACCTTCTTGTCAATGTCATCCAGGACCTCGTCGACGGGCTTCTTTTTGGGCTTGCCAAAAAGGTAGGGAGCAATGTATTTCTGCATTTGAATAAATGGGTAAATTTATTATTAAATGGGTAAAAAATTATTAATTTGTAAATTTATTATTAAATGGGTAAATTTATTGTTAAGTGGGTCTGTACGTAAAAATATTTAAAAGTATTATATTCTCTTTCATGATTTTTTCAAATCTTTTGTTCAAATTTGAAGTTATATACAGCCCGCTAAAAATTGTTAAAAGGCAAGTATAAGAACGCCTCTTTGGCATAATGTCTAGCTTATAATTTGTAGAAGAGTTTTTGCTCTAGCTTTTTTATTTTAGGGCCCCGATCTTGAAGTTAAAGGCGATCAAACATGCTTTACAGTATCTTTATACTCTCTTCAAAAAGTAAATGATCTTTGGACTTTGCTTAATTGACCAACTAAAACAAAGCTGTAATATCTGACATTAAATGATCAAGGATAGCTCTTACAATCTAAAAGCATTATATCCCCCCATTTTAGTTAAATAGCTGCCTTTTACTATCTTACTCTCTACTTTTTTTACTCTTTTAAGATTTATTAAATAAATGGATGCTGCCCTAAACAAATGTTTAAAATATCCACTCACCTTCCAGAAGAGGTAGACCGCATAAACCACTCCGCTGAACAGGGCCGCCGAATGGATTATCTCACGGATCCGGCCCAAGACTGTTGGCTGCGGCTGCAGAGCCTGCAACTGTGATCCAATGCTAATGACTGTGCTGGGACTAGCATTGGGGTTATTCGGATCTTGGGTGAAAACGCCGGCACGCTCGCAGGCCAGCTGGATTTCGTTGGCCGTGAGACCTTTGGACCGGAGGAACTGCTGCTTCTGGATAAGCGTCGTGTGGCGTACCTTAGTGTTCTGTAGAAAGCTGACTGCAGTCGTTATCTGCGGGTGTAAAGTCGGATTAGAGATTAGACAGAAAACAACGAGGGGTTACGGCATTACCAGTGACTCGCGGGGTAGCTGTTCGGCGGCTCCGGCCTCGAAATCCTGCTGCAGCGAGGTCGCACTGGCCATGATGGTGGTGTCCCCTGTGTCCGTATTGTTACTGGACATCCGTATATCAACTCTTAATTCAATCTTGTCAAGCTATCCCACACACGAAAACGGAACGAGCCCCGATTTCAGTCGCAATTCGATCGCCGTCGTAGAGTTGAGCACAAACAAAAGTATGACCGTTTGCAGAGTGACTACAGAAATGCCAAAGTTGCTTAGGCCATTGGTGACGTCACAAATTGAAAATAGAAAGGGGACTCCCTGAAATAGTAATTAATAAGCAGCTTTGCCTGGTCTCATTTACTCAAGACATCGTGGTATATCATTTGTCATTTCCACGTGGCTAACATTAGAATTAATATATTTCAGAAAATGCATACCTTGAAGGATATTCAGAATGCCTACGATGCTTGGATAGTCGAGCACCCGGAATCGATTGGAGATTTACAAAAAATAGCCAAATTGTTGGCTTTCTTTTTATCTGGTAAAATTTTAAATATGTATCTTAATTTATATCATTATTAATAGAATTCTATCGATTCAGAACGTGTATCAACTGCTCGTAAATTTTACAAGATTATTGATTACCTTATGAAGGATGATTCCCAAGAGCTAGAGAAATCACCTTCTAAATCCTTATATGATTTTAACAAAGAGGAAAAATATACTTTGAAGCATATAAAGAATGCCTGCGACGCTTTTATAGTAGAGCACCCAAAAGCAATAAAGGCTTTAAAGAATATAATAATTATAGCTTCCCCTTTAGCAGGTAAAGTTATTAGTTTTCCATTAGACTCCTGAAATGTGTAATGTTTGTGCTTTTCCAGGTGCAGCATTCAGAAAGGTTGTGCTCTCTCTTATCTATCAGCTTGTACTTGATTACAACAAGCGAGTCATTACGCGAGCGCGTTATGACAAGAAAAGCTCAGATTCCCCGCAATCGAAGCTTTAATTTCGAAAATTGCTAATTATTCTAATTAAAACTTAACTTAAAAAAATTATTATTTACTTGCAATCCTTTTAACTGTGCATGGTATCATAATATATTATTATTATGATTTCCCAAAAAACAAAAATATCGATTTAAGATCCCAAGAATAAAAATGTTTTAAAATTAATAAAAAATAAATCTTGAAAATTTGTTTTAAATTCCTCTTTTGTATTTTTTTGCGGAGTAAAATCATTAAAATATAAAACACACTTTTAATGATTAACAATACACCTCACTACTTCGTGCCTTGCGTCACCTTCTCACTATTCGCTAAAATGAACTAACGCGTTCTGAAAATCCACAACGCCTCAGCCGCCAACCTGCAGCTGCTTTTCCTCACTTTTAGTTGGCTTTTCCGGGGGACAAACGGACCTTTTCCGATATTATAATGGACACACTAAAGGGAATGCTGAAGGCATACGAGGCGTGGGTGGCCAAGAACCCGGACGTGGTTGGCGACTTTGAAACGACGGCCAAATGGGTGTCCTACTTTATAGCAGGTAGGCTTTCGCCCAAAAATTTGGATATGTTTGCCTAAGCAAGTGTCCTTTGCTTCCAGGACGCATATCCTCCTCGAATGTGCTGAGCGAGCTGGTCTATACGCTGTCCAACATGCTGGTGTTCTACAACGATCGGATCATCCAAAGGGCACGCAATGCCGGCGAAAATTCGGTGGTGCGACTGCAATCGAAACTTTGCTACCGTCTAAAGGTCACGCTGACGACGCTCGAGTACAGCGAGGTCTTCATCGAGATATCGGCACGCCGGCTTTTCGGCCAGACTGGGAAGTGGCTGGTGATAGCACTAATACAGGCCTTCAAAGCGGCCGGACGTTGGTTTATCTTAAAGCACTCCACCTCGGATATTATCACCTCGCCACCCATCGCCTCGCTGAATCGCCGGGCTCTGTCCAAGCAGGGCAAGGCGCCAAATGAGACCCCTGCCAGCGATCCCGTCTTGCAGTCACAGCACTCGATCACCTTCCAATTGAAGCGTTCCGGCCGTGTCATTCGCAAAGTGGAAGGCGCTCCGCCGCTGCAGTATCGAGATTTCAAGCTCCATGTGGACAACAATGAGGCTGTGAAGACGCAAATACCACGGGAGCTGCTGCGTGCCGAGTACCTATATATATCGAAGCCCCTTATCCATCTGGCCGCCATGGGTCTGTTTGGACAGCGTAGCTGGAAGCAGTATGCGGTGGCGTTGTCCGTGGACCTATACAGTATCCATCTGTACCGCCAGCACCGTCACCTGATGTCCAAGCAACAGAAGCTGGAGCTGAGCCGGCGATGCATCAATATTCTGTACTACCTGGTCCGGTCGCCGTTCTACGATAGCTTCACCAAATCGAGGCTGGAACGGATCCTGGACTTTGTGGCACGAACCGTGCCCATTACAAAAATGGTGGCCGGACCCATTAAGGACTACATTCCGACGTGGCAAAACACTTACTTCTACCTGTGGTCCACCTAGGGACTGCCCATGGATAGAGCGAGAGTATTTCCCTTAGTCTTAAGTTTTAAAGTTACGGGTGTACAGTGAGGGGGTGGGCCTTCGGTTCACAAGCAAGGCGTTGAAGTAATCCCTGGACGATTAATTATTAATGAATATACATTTTTTATGAAATACGATTATAGAAACATCTTGCAATTATTTGGGGGATTTCACAGAAATTACTGTGGAACTGGAATTTACTCAAAAGAGTGCCTAAGAGTTTACGATTTTAAACATTACCAAACTCAAAACATAATTTAATTTAGAAGCACATTTATAGAATTTTTTATTTCCCTGTATTTTTATACCCTTGCAGGGTATTATAATTTTAGTCAGAACTTTGGCTCGCCGAAGCTTCCTTTGTTGTTTTTAAAAGAATATGTATATGTAGTTTTCC
>JAEIIJ010004470.1:0-17367 GCA_018904815.1 Drosophila ogumai
AAAGAGTGAGAGAGAGTGGGGGGTGTGGCACAGGACAGCAGCCTATGCTGGGGGGCGTGTGTATGGGTATGGGTGTGTATCCATGTGTGTGTGTGTGCGTTTTGGAGCTGGGCAAGATTGCTGCGGCACATGTGACGCTTTGGTCGCGTGCTGCCTTTCGCTCCTCATCTGGTCCTCTGGGTACTTGCTGCCTTTCCAACTCCACCGCCCTCGTGAGCTAACTCTTCTCTTTAAGCACTAGAAAAATTTTAGTATCTTTCTAATTTCAAATTTTTTTTATTCCCTTAAAACAATTTCTGTACCTAAATAAAAACTTTATTTTTAAAGATCCCATTTAATGAACCTTTTAAAATTGTTGAAGTAAAACTCATGCGATTTATAATAAAAATTAAATAATAAACAAATACTAATTGCAAATTTTAAGATATTTTTCTTAGTGCTTGCAACTCCTGCGTTTGCAGTTGCAATTGGCATGGGCGCATCTGAAAGGGGGGCCTAAATTGGGGGAAGGGCTGCTGCTGCTGCTGCTGCTGCTTCTGCTCTTATCAAGAGCAGGTCATCGGGAGATGGCAGATGCTGATTGCAGGCGGGGGTACTCGTTCCTTGATGGAAATGAAAAATGGGTGGCCACAGAAAGTGTAACATCTTCAAGGGAAAATAATATTTATATTGCTGGAAAAGTGAGTCCTATGGGGGGAAAATGGGGCTCTAAATCAATAAATTGATAGGGGAGCGACACAGCCGCATCCTGGAGACACGCCATCGCACATCAGATGGGATCCCAAGGCACAAGTGCATTTTCCTCCAATTAAAATGGTTTCTAATCGTTTAACAAACCGTATAGCACTTGTGCAATGGGTTAAAGAGGAGCCTTTTCTTAAATTTTTTAAATAAAACAAAATATTGGTGAAATGGACAGCTACACATTATTTTAAAAGGAATTTAAAAAGCGTATACAATCACTTGAATCTTTCTTTATATTAACCTCTCTCTCTATCTTAATAAAAAAAAATACTGTGCGTAGTTGCTGCTAGATCGATTCGTCTGCTGCTGCTGATCTAAAACAAGCCTACTTTTCAGGGTCAAAAAGGACCGCGTTCTTTTGGTCAAAATTATAAAACCCTTAAGGGATATAAAAAAGGGATATTATATATTTTCTGATTACACACACATTTTATAAAGATTTCTCTCCTTAAATCTATCAGTTTCCTTTCCCTCCCTCCTTGTCTGTTGCATTAACTTTATGATTTAAGTGACGAAAGCGAGAGTGCTTAATTTAACGGTAATTTGTGTAGAACACTCACCATCCCGCTTCCACCTTACTATCTTGCCATCTTGACATCTCTCTTTGCAGTTGCCGCTGCGCAGGCGCACAATTTATTATTGTTTAGCCTGCGCCTAATTGATTGCTCCCGTTGTTGTTGCTGCTGCTGCTACTTATTGCAAATATGAATTAATATTTATTTTTATTGAAGCGAGCGGCACAATTTTTTGCGTAGCGTAAAAAAAAAAACTCAAGTTGAGTGCAGAAATTTATTTGTTTTCATTGCCTTTGTTGTTGCTTTTGCTAGTGGACTGCAGAAATTGTGTACATAATAAATAATTTACGCTCGCTTTTGCAGCGTGCCACATAATCATATTCAATAATAATAATAAAAGCACCAGCAGTAACAATAACAACAACAACAGCAATCTCCCCCAGTTAAAGGGGTATTTGTATGGAGAAGGAAAAAGACGGAGATAGGTACAGAGAGGGAGTTGGAGGGCGGGCGGCTTGTTTGGGTCGCTGACCCAGAAATGTCAAACGGGGAAGTCTTTTAATTTTTATTTCTCCATACTCCAATTGTTGAGCCTCTATGGGGTTGTATTGCTTGGAGAGTTGATTTTTTTAAATTTACTTTTAGAATTTTAAAATTTATAGAGTTTTTATTTTAATTTTCACTTAGAAAAAATTGTAGACATTTAGACATTTAGACACATTTATTGAAATGATTTCACCATGCCTACTCCAAGTACCTCTTATCTCCTGTCAGAACCCCTTTAATATTCATTTTTGATGGCTTGCACAATCTTGACAAATGCATAACACCAACACCTCCTTCCCAGCCACACCCCTAATTCATCATATTTCTGTTTATTTTTTGCTTTATCCACAGCCAATTCGACGACAAAAAGCACTCATATTACGCTTAATCAGTTTCGCTTGGACATTTTCATTCCTCAAGTAATTGGAGTTCCCACTGAAAAAGCTTAAAAAAAAACACGAAATTAAGAAAACCAAATAAAACAATCTAAAAAACATAAGCAATGCTGAGCTGAGTAAAAACAAAAGAATAAATCACAACAATCGAGCCCCTTTTTCTGTGTTATCCCTGTTACTGCCGCTCCTCCTTCCTTTGCCTTGCATGCTCGCTCATGTTCATTTTTTTTTTTCTTATTTTTATGTGGATGTTTTGCGTATGTGTGTGAGTGTGTTTATGGGATACGTGTGTTTTTTTTTTATGAATTTCATCATGTTGAGCAATCCTTGCGTTATGTGTCGCAAGCTTATCTTTGCTGTACGTTATCAGCATATTTTTTGACCTCAATTAACCTGAAAAGGTGAGAAAGTAACACTTTAAAATTATGTTTAAGACTAAACGAAAGGATATTTAATGTGGGGAGGAAACTTTAATGGGTATGCGTTGACCTAAATTAAATCACATTTACATCCAATTAAATACTTAAATAAGGTAACGATTAAATTAAAAACAAACGTTTTTTACTATATTGTACATATTCTAACTTAATTAAAAACAGATGCATTATAAATATTCCAAGCACAATAACACCTGAACCGTTAACAAAAACGGTGTTAATTAAATAAGCCATCAAAATGTGATTATCACAATCGAATGTGCCATAAAATTTGGATTAAAAGCATAAATACAATTTTGCGCGTATTTCGTAATTTTTTTTTCAAGCATTTTCGCGCGCAAACTTGCCGGATGACAGAGACAGAGCTAAAGAGCGAGAAAGAGAAGGAAAAGGCCTGTTTCAAGTGTGGGAGGGAGAGGTATAAAGCGGGAGAGAGACAGAGAAGTTGAAAACTGGTTTTCCATGCTGCAGTCAATTTTTAAAATATGGTGAAATTGATCGAAAAAAAACCAATATCCAATATCTAAAATTCTAAAAAAAAACGCCTAAAACATGTGGCGGGATTAAGCAAAAAATTATTTTATTAATAACTTTATTTTACCAGTCGTAAAATAAGATATTAAAATTATTTCATAAGATTGCAAAAAAAACGGAAATTAACATAAAAAATAATAAAGTACTATAATTAATTTGTCAAAATTATAATCCTTTTTATTGGGCGCCATTTTAATAATGTTTCAGTCCTTTTGTTAATAAAAAAAACCTACTCAGTAGTATTAAATTTATATCATCCTTTTACTGCCTTTTTTCCCCATTCGGCTACTACCTTTTTATTAGAGTTTAAAAATCTGTGGTGACTTCTACTCCTATTTTAAATACTTTTTATACTGCGCTTTTCTGAGGCCTCTTTAACGCTCGCTGGCTTGCTCTTTAGACTCTGTCAGCTCGGACTCTCTTTTTTTAAACAAATAAAAAAATCAAAAACCGAGTGAGAGATAAAAAAGCAAAAACAAAAACAACATGTAGAGAGCATTGTACAATCGCAGTTTTTGTTTTGCTTTGACGTTCGCTGAGCAGCACTGCCGGCGTCACTGCCACTTCTACTGCCTTTTCTTCTGCTTTTCTGCCTCTCCCACTGCTGGCTCTTCCTCTTCTTCGGCATTACCTGCTCAACAAGATCTTTGTGCACTCACACACACACACACTGGCTCACAACCCAGCTGCCCACTCACTCTCAGTTGAAACAAGAAAGAACGTTACATTGAGAGTCACGACCTAAGGATACCTAGTCCTGCAGTATCATACATCAGTAAATTCATTATACAATTCATTTGTACATCATCAGTAATTCATTGATGACATGCACTTCTGCAGGAAGTACACACACTAGCTTATAGACAAGGATTGTAGCCTACTTTTGTGTCACTTCCGTTGCAAGTCGCGCGAGAGATAATATGATATCCTTTCACTCAAAAACATAAATAATAAGAAATAAGCTGCTTAATGCTGATAAAATTTATGCGTTTTGTGGTCCTAAGATTTCTGAAGCCAGGCCGAGCGAGAAACAATCTGTATCTTTGAATATACCCTTCCATTCTACGCTTACCCGGGGTATTAAAAGAGCGAGATTTTTTATATTTTCATTTTTTTCACTCACTCTTTGTTGCAGCACTGCCTGCCCGACCCCCCAATCCATCAACTACCTGCATGCATGTGCATGTACAGGAGCGGGAGAGTGCAAGAGCAAGCGAGGGAGAGCAACTGCACTGGCTGCGGCCTACGTTGCGCCTACGCCGCCTCGCTGTCGCAGAGCACTCGCGCCGCTGCCGTAGTTTGAGGCCCCTTGCGACCGCACAGTTCTTTTTTAGCCGCGGAGCCAGTAAGACGTGTTTTCTCCCCCAGAAGAAACACACTACGCTCTTTCTTTGAGTCTGCGAGTGCTTCTCAAAACAATTAACAACCACAGCAGTAGGAAACAGAAATCATCGTGTCGGAAATTGTTTGTGTTTTTAAATAAGTTGCAACGCGAAAAGCTTGATGAAAAATGCAAAAGAATCTGAGAAACTAAGCGAATACTTGACTTGAGTGTTGGTTAAAAAATCGAAAAAAAAAAAAAAACAAAAAATATAATAACGACGAAAACTAATTTAACTAACAAAAAACTGCACAAAAAATGCGAAAGTTTTTAATATTCAAAATCTTGCACAAGAAATATAAAATCAATTAAAGTGAACTCTAACTGAAAAGTTTAAAATAAAAACCAAGAAAAAATAAAATAAACAACAAATAAAACCTAGCGAAGAACAATCTATAGAAGAGCGAAGCTAAAACAAAAAGCAGGAAGAAGCGGCAGGAAGGAAACGGGATTAAAAAGGAAGGAAGCACCCACACACACGCACCTTCAATGGCCGTGCCCTTTTTTTTGCCCGAGGGCGGCACCGATGACGTAGCCTCCAGCTCATCGGGTGCCTCGGGCAACTCCTCCCCACACAACCACCCGCACAGCCACCCACACGCCCACAACCACAGCCATCCCCCGCTTTCTGCGCACTCCTCGAGCGCATCCTCCTCGTCGTCGGGAGTGTCCTCCGCCTCCTCCTCATCATCATCCGCTTCGTCCTCTTCATCGTCGGACGGCGCCAGCAGCGTCGCCTCACAGTCCCCAAACACCACATCCTCGGCCACGCAGACTCCGATGCAGTCGCCTCTGCCCACTGACCAGGTGCTCTATGCCCTCTGCGAGTGGGTCAGGATCTATCAGAGCCAGCAGAGCGGTAAGTCTAGAAAACGATTCTAAAGATCTTAAAAATACTTCGTGGGGTATTAAACTAATTTCAGAAAATTTTTAAAGAACTCAAATCTAAAGATTTAAATATTTTTATGAATTTATAAAAAAAAGGAATAACAAAATAATATAAAATTTTAAGGGTAATAAAAGTTTTTAAAGGAAGTGAAGATACCATATCATGACCAACATAAAAAAAAAACTGTTTAGAAGAAATCTTACAGAGAATAAGTATAAAACAATATTTTAACCTAAAGCCTTTTTTGTTAAAACTTTTTAGTCTAGAAAATTTTAGTATTTTCACTTATAAAGTTAAAGAATCTTTTCTGATAAATTTAAAATGAAAAGAATTAACATCAAAGAAAAATAATTCTGTAACTAATTAAATTCTTTGTTATTTATCAGATAACATGAAGCGACAAGATTTTATTCAAAAATATAATATTAATACCGAAATAAAATTATTGTTATTTACTTTTACCTCTTAATTCAATTTTTTATATTAAGGGGTGTCAAATTCACAAGGAAGTATCTTGACAGGCAAGAAAGTTTTACGTTCGCATTTTAAAATGGGTCAGCAATTAGCCAAGTTGCTGTTGTGACGTTATTTGTTAACTGCTTCAGTTCTCCCCGTGCAAGTTTCACTTTTCAAGGTTGTTGACTCATCCAACCCAGTGATCCCAGCTCTGTGTTAACTGCCTTTATCCAGGTTGTTTTTATTTTTTGTCGTATTCTTTCGTATTTTTGTGTATGGTCAGGTCAGCACTTTGTCAGCTTATCAGCAAAAAAAAAAAAAGGGAGAGCGGAAGGCAACACGAAATTTGCATTAAATTACACGGCCAAAGTCGAAAGGAAGCCGCAACCGAAAATGGTAATTCAATAAAAATTAATCGAACGAGATCAAAAAGGGGAAAATTGAGACGATTCGATTGGGGGAGAGGGCTCAGTTGATCAAATAAACTGGAAGACACAAAAATGCAAAAACGTAAACATAAGGAGTTACTCTCGAGGGAAGGATCAGGTGACAATGATCTTTGGAACAGTTTTGTAAACAAAAGGGGTTACTTGGCCAGTTAAAAATACCATTTCCGATACTCCGAGGTATCTTTATCATAGCTCCGAGATTTATTAGGTGATTATCTTTATAGTAATAACATTAAGTTAGCATTATTAGCATACTCAATAAATCACCCATCAAAATGCCTTGGAAACTTAAGATCAATATCCCTGAACACCCCGAAAATGGGCGCATAAATCTCTCGCCAATCCCGACTAAGATCTGTTAAGGTGGTAAGCCTTTGCACAAACACCGAGACAGATGCAAGACAACCGCCAACTTGGCTGTCATGCGATATTAGCCGTATTTCTTGGCACAAAGTTGGGCGTGTGCGCTGCTGGACCAGCAAAAAGCAAGAAAAATAAAGACCCGACCCGGGCATAAGCAAAATAGAGGTAAACCCAGAGAGCTGGAAGCAAAAGAGCTAAGCACGTTTAATTGGCACGCGCCAAGCTCGACTCGAGTCGAATGTCTTACTTCTGAGTGCGCTATATAGTATCTGCTGGATACATATGTATCTGCATCGCAATGCCCGGCCGTATCTGTGTTACGGTTTGGCTAACCCAAAATTATTAAACGCCATTTGACCTTAGGCAGCTTGTTTTCCGATTTTCCTCGCGCGGGGCAAACGGGTTTGAGGGTGTGGGGCCATTTGCAAAGTGTTTGACTTAACGGTGCTTTAAGTAGCTTTTGTACTCGGCCACGTTGAGTGCGGTCAGTTTTTGTTTTGTTTTGTGTGTTTTATCTGAATTTTTGCGCGCTTTTCATGTTTGCTTTGCGGTTTTTCATTCGCGTTCCTTAATTTTGTGTGTGTTGCCTTTGCATAATAGATTTTGTCGCTGTCGATGATTGCCAGCTGCGGTCTAGCAGCAGCACCATAAATTTTTGTTTTATTTTATTTTCATTGCTTTATTTTTTTCAAGCTCTTACCTTTTTTTTTTGCGACTGTCAGCAACAATTGGTCAAGCCAAAAATAAAAATTGAGTTCCCTTCTCGGTTTTTAGCGTGACTCACTTTTGGGCGTTTCATGTTTTTCCTTATTTAATGTCATATTTCATAATTATTTTTTTGTGGAGGCAACAAAAAACTGTTTGTAGTATATACTTCTTCTTTTTAATTAAATTTTCCTCTGTTCAAATCTTTAGTTCCTTTAAATCCAACTTCCTTGCTCCACACTTGTGGCTCATGTACTTCAGTGAGCCACTCAAGTGAATAATTTATCTAATAGTGACACGTCCCGAAACTAGTGAAGAACACGCTACGGGCACTTGAAACAAGAACAGGATAAACTGTCGTTAACCAAGATGCGAGCACCCTTTTTCCTGGTTCCCCTAGCCATTTTCCCTACATCCAAGCCTGAATACTTTGGGGCCGCAAAAGCGCTTAGTCATCAGGCAGCTACCAACCCTAAAAGCCTAAAAATGCGAGGCGCAAACAACCCCGACGAAAAATTCCTAAATACCAAAAGAGCTTTTCCGTACCAAAGGACAAAAACCGGGACGAAGGCAGAGAGGGAGTAGGAGATGAAGAGGGAGTCCTTTTGTTTTGGGAGAGGATTAAGCCTCCAACAGCATCCCAGCACACACACACACACTCACACGCATACACCACACATCCCATTCCAATTGGAATCCATTCCAACAAAGGGTGCAATGACAGCAGTTGTTCCTAATAAGTGATGGTACACCCTTTATTTTAAGTGTACCAATATTTATGTAACTTTAATTTTTTTCATATATTAAATATTAGTACCTGGCTATACCTATAGATTTTTTTAAAATTAAAAAATAATATTATCTTTTTTGAAGTTAATAACCTAGTACCATTTAAAAATACCTCCCATCTCTGACTCTCCTCCCACAAATCTTACCTAACCTCAATATTTGGCCTCTTCCTTATGGCCCGCAAATTCGCATCATTTTGCCTGGCTCTCTTTTGGCTTTTGTTTTCGCTGTTGCCAACACACAGCTGTTTTTTGCGCTGCTAGGCGTTGTTTTCTCTGCCGGCGTCGCTGCCGCTCTTGACATTTTCAACCATTTTGTTTTGCTCGGCAACTTCGTTGATGGCTCTGCCAGGCTAACGGTAATAAGGCGGCATAATGGCGGCAAAAATGGCGTCTCCTGCCGCATCCTGCCTGGCAACAACAAAGCACAGCTGACTGCTGCGCAGGAAAAGAGAGCAAGGGCCCAAAGCCAATGAGGTAGGGAGAGAGAGAGGCTCCGATTAACCGCAAGTTTTTGCACTCTTCGTTTTTTGTACAGCCTATCCCAAACGGGGGGAGTGGGAGGTGGAGGAGGAGTGAGAATGGGCGGCCAAAGAGAGGCGGCGGATAGGTAGTTGCGCCTCTGCTTTCATCATCATCCTTTGCATCTCGATTTGTTTGGCCTGTTGCCAAGCTGATTTATATATGCAGCGAGCTTTTTTTTATGCCAAGCTATATGCGCTTCGATATATATTTTTTTCATTTTGCCTTTTTTATTACTTTTTCTGTTGTTAAGGTTTTTTGCCTTTGCATTGACCGTGAATCTTATTTTGCCCTTTACTTGGCTTTGCTCAGGGAAATTGATTTGAAGCTCTGGTAATTGTTTCATTTAATTTAGGTTCTTGCTTTGATATGCTTTTATGTTTTTTACTTTATAGTTTTTTATGAGTTCATAAATTTTCCATAAGCTCTTTTTGATGATCTTCCCGAAAATAAAAACAGCTGCGACCCATAGTAAAATCGGAAATATTTTACTGGACCATTATTTGCTCATAAAAGTTGTAAGTAGTTTGCCAGCTGAATACTTTTGGCAACACATGTGAAATACATTATTTTTCAAGCTTAGATATAAATCTTTCCAAGCCAAGTTCCTTATGAAAGACTTCATCTCTAAATAGGTTGAGTAATTACTTACAAAAGGAAACGAAGCTTATTTAAAGACCACATTTAATTTCATCCTCTAATTAGTGATTTTTCCAACTATTCAATTTCCCCTTTTGCATCTCTGTTTTGTTTACAAACATTTAACACCGTTCAGCGCAATAAACTTTACACGTTTTTCAAGTTTAAATGGCCGCCAGGCGACAGGCACTTTGCCTAATAAGAAAAAGTCACCTGAATGGCAAAGCCCAGCACATAAACTTGACACTTTGGAGGCACTATAAAAAACGCGCCAACACACCTGTGTGTGTGTGTGTGTGTGCCAGGATCTGGCTAAGTTGGCTTTTGATTAAGTCTCCGCCGGGGCCGTGCTAAATTGTTTGCATTGAGGCGTTCGTTCGGGGTTAAGTTGGGGGCGGCGTCAGGTGGTTAAGGATAGTCTCGTCCTGCCGCCAAAACGTGCTCAAGTTTTTGTTATGAAATTGAGCCTAGACAAGCTACAGCAAACGCCACCTATCCATCCTTGACAACTCGACAACTCGAAAACTCCTTTTCAACAGGCGAGGACAAAGGAACCTTGGGCGACGCGCTCAGGGCAAAAGTGGAAAAGGATATGTATCAAAAGGCGGAAAACTAAGAACAGGATATACCAACTCCTCTTCACAAGAGAACAGAAAACAGAGACGGCAGACAGGCTGGCATACACCTGGCTACTTGTTATAATTGGCAAGGTGGCAAATGCTACAGACATTACCAAGTTTTACTTTAAGATTTTCCTCAAAGGAAAATTCGATAAAGCTGCAAGTAGACTTGGAAAATTCTAAGAGATTTTTAAAGGATTTATTTCTATATATTTTTTGTATTAATTTAAATTACTTTTAAACTTAAACCTTTTTCCATTTGTGATAAATTTCAATTCAAAGAACCTTCTCCCAACACCCCCTATTTCTGAGTATCCATTCCCATTTCTTTGGTAAACAAATCAAATGCGATTACTAAATGTGCAAACAAAGTGCCAAACGACCATTAAATCAACAAATAAGCTCGTGTAATTGTGTACGCCAAAGGGTAGATTCGGCAGTTCGGGGGGAGGTTAATGGGGGGCTGATTGGTGGGATCGAGTGGCGATAACCCTACGGGCACGCCGGCTCCGAGTGGTTGTGGGTGACGTGACGCAGCGAAGACAGGCAGTCTGGCCCAGCCTGGCCGCATATGTAATTTCCATTCAGTTTTAATAACTTTTTGCTGTTGAGACGTGCAGTTTGCCGTTTTGCGGCTACAGTTTTTTTTGCGTTTTTTCTCTCTTTTTTTTTAATTATTTTAATTGCGTTGCATCTGATCGAATGCTGCTGCCTGCTGGCGTACAGTTTTATTTATTGTTTAATTGTAATTTTCACATTTACGTTGTTAATTGCAGCTGAGCATTCAGAGGAGATTCGGTTTAATTAACTGCTAAATGCCTTTTTCCTTGTTCTTAAACAAATAAAGTTTTGGTTGAATTTATGGACAAATTTTTAGTGAGAAAAAGTTTTATTTTTATACAGAAAATTCGAAATATTTTTTTCACATTTTATAAATATTTATTATTTAGTAAACGTACTATTACTTTTTATTTTACCTCAAAAAAAATGTTTTAAATTTCCCTCTAGGGTTGAACAATTTTTATCTTTATCTTAGCTTGTTTTTTGAGCTGATTCAGCCAGTTATATTTTACTGTTCTTGTTCCCAGCCATGTTTATATGTTTTACCCGGACACAAAACACATGCTCACCAATTTTCCATTCCTCTCGAAGGAAAGTAGTTTGGAAATCCCCCCCTGAAAAAAAATATATGCAAACAACTGGAAAAAACCAAAGTCTTGACAATCGATGTGCATCGTATAAGTTGCTCGGAAAAGTGCCTTGTGCCTGATTTTCCTTTGGCTTTTTATAGCCTTTTAAGCTGCGCTTTCCCTTTGTTGTTCGGAGTGAAGAGAGGAAATTGAAAAATTGCATTTGTCTGACGTTGATAAAATATTGAGCAGAGCGGAGCAGCTTGCACATTCTATGGAGAATAGCTTGGCTTAACTTTAGCTGGGCTGTCGTGATAAGCGTTTGAGCTATTTTCAGAAAATGTTCTCATGGAAATGGGAAAAATCGGTTGAAAGAATTTTCGGAATTCAATTCAGTTGTCCCTCAAAAGTAGGTTCCTCATTCTTTAAAGCGGCTTCACAACGGCATTTAATTCTTAGAGTATTTAATTAAATTCCTGCATTATTATGGTTTATTTTTATGGATTCACTTGCGTGTCTGCTGGCCCCGTTTTGTTTTTAATTTAAATTTTTATGCACATGCATTTAGAGCTGACCTTGCTAGGGAAATATTACAAATAGCTCAGTTAAAAATATTTTTATCTGCGAATATAACTGGACTAAGTTGGATCATCAAAGCTTGCAATTAGAAATGCCGATGATATGGGTTTTAATCTCAGAATTTTATAAACTTGAACTCAGGCTTTGTTGTTCAGAATTTCAACTAAAGATTCTGGGATTCTTCTCACGATTTTCAGGCGTGTATTTTGATCACATCTAATTTCCTTAAATCATCATCAAACAAAGAGACTTTCTCTTTGGTATTACGCAAGTTCATTAAATGTCTGGAGATCAAAGAATCATCCTTACATTTCAACAGAACTTTCTCCCTCTTTTTGCATGAATCATTCTCAGGTGACTTTCCCAATTGCCAAATTTGTCAACAGCTTCCGGCAACCGTTCTCTTTTGGTTATATCTTCTTTTTTTTGTTACAAACTTCTCGCATTCCACAAATGGCTAATTAGCGGCTAACCAAAATTGGTGTATAACAGCGGGTTATATGGTCATAAAGCGCACACATAGATCGACACCTGATTGACATTCAATTCGAGAAAAACAATATAAACTTGATCGAGAGGCCCAAAAAGGCTTTAAAAATATAGCAAACATACTTTATATAGAAAAGTTAGAACAGAGTCTGTATTCTTTATCAGGAGACTTCAAAGATTCCATTGATTATTTCCCGAATTCTCTATTGATTTCCTGAAGAATCTTGCCATTAATTAGTCACTTACCTTGGGGCTTGAGCGAATTTACCGTTCATCCCAGTGGCAGGCAGCTGGTTGCCTAATTAAAACGAGGTGACAGACGGACGAACTCACTTGAAATGTGAGTTGACCAACCAAATTAGTAATCTCGCTTCGTGACAGACGACAAATCGCCTTAAATGTACGACTTTAAATGTAATTTTTGTGGGATTTTATTTGCTGCCGTTGTTGTTGCTCATTATGGCTGTTTTGTGTGTGTCTGCTTCCTCTTCGTGTGTGGGCGTGTGTAACTGTAAACTGAGGTTTTCCTTTTTGGCCAAATTATTCAGGTCTCCTCCGGACATGTATTCCATGTTGTAATCCCAAGCTTTGCTTAACCTCAAGATGGAGTTCGCTGTGGAGTATTCCTTTGTTCTGTCCTCTTAAGCTTGTTTCGAATCTTGTTTTTTTCTTTTTTAATTTAAAATTAAATATTCATCAATAAATGTCAATGTCAAAGTGAAGTTGCCGCTTGTTTCGAGTGTTTTTTTGTGGAGATTTTTGGCAGAAGAAGATTGCAGTTTGCTGAAAGATTAAACTTGAAACATGAGATGGGGTGAGAAATTCCATGAAGGATTTATGCTGGGAGTTGTATAAAGATAAAGAATTTGATTTTGTATCAGTTAAGAGTCATTCTGCTCGCTCTGAAATTCCATTTAATATTTATATAAAACCTCAGGCAATATAAAAATGTATGATACCATCTCACTGTCAGCCGCAACTTCCTTCCTATATGCAACTCCGACCTGTTCTATAGCTTCCTCTCCCTATATCTATCTGATTAATCCAATATTCTGACCGACCATTTCCCATTCCGTTCCACTGACCAACTTATGGAGCTCGCACTTTGCAAACTCGTTTCGAAGTGCGACGCAATTGCTGGAGATACGATTACGGGTACCCGTACGTACTCGTAGTACTCGTATTTATTCATACTTTGCCAGCGACTATAGTATATTTTTATGTGTAGTTTTTTTCTTCTTTATTTTTTTCTTTATTTCCATTAAGCCAGCAGCACTTCAAGGTTATAATGAGCAACATATGCTGCGGGTAGCAAAACTGCAACTGCAACTGCAATCAACTGCAAAAAAAAAGGCACAACTAAAAATGCATTTCAACGACGACGACGATTTGTGTGTGTTCTTTTGTGTGGCAACTAAAGCGAGGCATTTTTTCATTTTTCACGTTTTTCCGCTGCCGCCGAGCTGTTCTTGAGGCTTTTCTGAGGCGTTCTGCTTAGTTAAACTCTGGCCGCTGTTTGTCGTTGCCTGATTGATGTTTGTCAGCTGTTCAGCTGTTGCCCAGCGGCCTTAGAAATGGTTGCAACATCGCCTAGAACCGATGGAAAATTAAAGTAAATTATACACATAATTGCATTTTTTTCTGTTGCCCAGCATCTTGGCTCTGGCACTCGTAATTCAATTAAACATTTTCCACATATTGTCGCCCGTAAAAAAATATATATAAATGAATACTACAGAGGTTCGAACTTCGAATAATAAAAAACAATGCTCCCAACAATTGGTCACGTTTCGTCACCAACAACAACAGCAATCTGGCCATAGTATTTGCTAACAACAATTGCATTGCCCGCATTGAGTTGTGATCATAAAAATTGCTGAGGTGCCTTAAACGATCTGCATGGCTGCTGAAGTTGTTTTAGACCCAACCCCCTCATATAGAGATGGCCAAGAAAAGAGTGATTTAAAGTGGTGACTATAGGCTTATTTAATATATTTTAAATATTTTTAAAGAATTAAGAACTTAATGTATTAATTGACTCGCACGACTTATGACGACTTTTGAAAATTATCACGTTTATTTCCCTGATAAATCATTTAAGTTTTCAAAACTTTTAAACCAAATTAAAAGAATCACTGACCCTGATTTAGCACCTCTTTAAAGTGTGAATTGGTAAGACTACCAAATTTTTTTCTAATCAATATTAAAAGGCGTTAATTTGATTAATTTTAATTGGTTATTGAGCTACACAAATTAGCGCAACAAAATGATTTAATTAAAGCTTTTAGCGTAACAATAGAATTTGTACAATTATGTTTTAAGATTTCCGAAAGATAAAATTGTTATATGAAGTCAACGTTTAGATAGTTATCACAGATTAAATCCCCACTCAAGCTAGTTTTTCCGACTTTACTCAGCTGTGAATAATATATCTGCCAGCACAGATTGAATATATATACATATATATATATGATATATCTCATATGCAAATGCGAAAGCAAACGAAATGTATTGGTAAATGATTTTCCACACAATTTGCAATTAGTAATAACATTTTTTATCTGTCTTCAGCTTTGGCTATAGCTCGTCAATTTCATCATAAAGGAAATACAGAGAAAGAAAATGGGTTTAAAATATATGTAAATATATATTTAAAAAAAATTTACTCCATGCTGAAAATTTTAAACTATTTCCTTTTCATTTTTAGTAAAGAAAATAACTCAAATTAAGCTTTAAATATTTTTGTTTTACTTTTAAGCTATATTTTTGAGCGTTAAATTAACCAATTTCACTCTCATTTCTCGCTGTGCATCCAACATCGACTTGGCATGGCTAGTTATATAAGTTGGCCAGCCAGCAAGTAATGATCCCTGCCGTGTTGGCTTCGCTTCGTTTCTGAAGCTGAAGCTGAGGCTGGCAGATTTTCAAGGTTAAAAAGCGACGATATGGCGCGCGGTGAGCGCACGTGAGTCTTGCCTCAGCTGCTGGCCAGCAAACTAGTTTCAAATGCCTGGCAGTAACTTACAGATACAGATACACATGCTAAGGCTTCGGCAAGGAGTGGCTCTTGGCTCTTGGCTCGTTCGGCTTGGCACAGCAATTAAATACAGATTTTTTGCGCTCTTGCAACTGCAACTGCAACAGCTGTGGGCTCGTTTCGATTCGTTTCGAGTTCAAGGCTATTGGGTCAAATTGCAAATTAGTTGCCGCCTGCAGGTTGACAGTGAGTGACATTATTGTGTATAGTATCTGCAGGCTGACCACTGCCGATGGACAGATGGATAGTTCGGGCGGTCAATTATCGTATCTGTAAGATACTTCTGCCGCCGGCTGCTGTATAAATCCAGCATTACAATCAATCAGCTGTCGCTGGGCCAAGTAAATAAACATTAAGAAATCATATACAGATGAAATTGTACACCCAACTAATGGGGGAGCTCCTGCCCGCGCAATTTATGCGCATATCAAGTGGCCAAGCTTAGCAGCGCATTTACCTATCAACGCTTTTGTTGTTTCGATTTGCATGAAATTGCAAAAAGCTAAGCTAAAAAAAAAACAGCAAGAATAATAATACTACAACACAACTGGAAGTCAAATACAGAAGATACAGATACGCTTCGTATCGTTATTACATGCATAAATGATGCTAAGCTCTGTGAGATCTTGAGATACTTTTCAAGTTGGGGCCACTCTCAAGTAGATTTCGGCTGTGATACGCTCTTGGCATTTGTTTGCTGAAAGATACAACTGGGATGTGTGTGAAGGTACTTAACGCTGAAAACAAGTGTTTGCGTTTGTACATTGATATGTATCAGATTGGAATAAATATCTGTGGGGGTCTCAAGTGAACTCAATAGATATACATATATGGATTTTTAATTATTTTAACTTGCCAACAAATACTTTTTATAGCCCCCATATTACTTAATCAAGGCACCCTTTAGGCTATAGATATTTGCGAATTTATCTTAAAGTTATACCCTTTTTAATGTCTGCCTCAGATGGGGGCTACCTGTGATCGTTTTTTATGGGCGGTTTTTATGATCAGAGAGGACTCTTGCCGTAATTACTGCAGGTTTTGTTTTGTTTTTTACAGTCAGTCAGTCGGCTAAGTGGCAGTTGGCAAGACAATGGCCCAGACAAAGCACCCGACCTTAGACACTTCCCTACATTGTCACTGAATCAAGTCGACGGACTGCCAGACCCAGCCCAATGTCGCCTTTGTTTACCTTCATCTTTGTATCTTTATATCCAGAACATACCTATAAATATTATGATACATGCCTTAAATTTAACTTTAATAAATATTTTAATGACTTTCTCAATCAATTTATAAGTTCTTTCAAGTTTCCCTTATAAATTAAATCATTTCCTTTTCCCCTCTTCATTGCAGCCCCTCAAATCTTCCAGTATCCACCGCCGCAGAGTCCCTCCTGCAATTACACAGGCGGCGATGTATTCTTTCCCCACGGCCACCCGAATCCGCACCCGCGCACACCCCGCACCAGCGTGAGCTTCTCCTCCGGCGAGGAGTACAACTTTTATCGACAGCAGCAACAGCAGCAGCAGCAGCAGGCGCAACAACATTTGCCTTACCCGGCGCCATCGACACCGCAACCGATGCCACCACAGCCGCCGCAGTCAGCGCCGGCGATGCACTGCAGCCACAGCTATCCGCAGCAGTCGCCCCACCTGCTGCATCCCGGCTATGGGCCGTACTATGCCACCTATACGCCACCGCCCACGCCGAACACGGCCAGTGCCGGCACCTCGACCTCCTCGGCGGCCTTTGGCTGGCACAACCATGTCCATAGCCCCTCGCTGGCGTCCACGCCACTGGCGCCCAAGATGCGTCTGCAGCGAAGCCAGTCTGATGCGGCCAGACGGTGAGTAGCTACAGAGATACAGATACAGCAGATACAGATGTTGGGTATGGGTGGGGTGTTCAAGGATTTAGGGGAGTTCGATTAGGCTATAAATCGTTCATGGAGGAAAGATATTGCTTGGAGTTACGTAGAGTTACGTTGTGTAAAATATACATTCATTTGAAATGCAGAAGTTATCATTAACCTTTGAAATTCATAAAGGAAAATGTATTTATTAGCTAAAGCTTTGCATATCCTATTTTTTTATATATTATTTCTATATTTTTAATAGCCCAAGTTCATTTATTTCTTATATTTATC
>JAEIIJ010004479.1:0-36506 GCA_018904815.1 Drosophila ogumai
ATGGGTTAATAACCATTGAAATTTTGCTTAATTTCTTATTGCCTTTCTGTAGGCTGTATTTTAAATGGTTTATTTTGTATTAAATACAAGATACATTTCTGCGTTTCACTTTGCACCTCTTGACAATCTGTTAAATGGCGCTCGGCCGAATTTCGTGTTTCGCTGTGGAAATTCATTCCACTCTGGGCATTTAACAAAAGCCAAACATAAATCAATTTGCTGTCCGTGATACGAGCCCCTGGGACTACCCCGACTCCCCCAATCCGGCGAGAGAGCCACAAAGTAAATACGAATGCAGAAAATTAACAACGCCCACCGAGCAATGCAATTTATGACGCTGCAGCCTGCAGCCTGCAGTTTGGGGCTTTTTCTGGGGGTAATGGGCGTGGCCGACGCTCGCAGCCAGCGGATTTCTTATTTATTAATTAGCAAAAGGCGAAATAAATTCGGGGCTTGTATTAAAATTTGCATTTGGCGGCAGAGGCAGCCAAGTCAATTGCTGCCCCATAACATTTATCAAATAAATCGCCTTTTGATAAACATTTATAACTTCCGTGCAGTTGGCTCTTGATTTACAACTCGGTAGCTCTCCCCAAAAGGGGTCCCATGTGCGGCCGCGGCATAACTTATGGCCTCAATATTTATTTTGACAAATTTCGATGTCGGCACAGCCTGAAAAATATCCATTCGCTGTCACAATATCATACCTCTGTAGGATAGGATGATGGCATTGCCCAACTCGGCCTGGCGCTGTGTCAACATTAATGAGCCCCGGCTGAACCCTTCATTAAAGGCGGCCAAAGGAGAATCAGCGAAACAAAACTTAATTGTACTGATATTGCGCGAGACAGAGGAAACAAAACAAACAGCAGAAACAACTGCAAATCCCGGCCAGACAGACATTGTAATCATTAAAAGCTGGCTTGTACTACAAATCGTTGTACTTAGAAGAAATGTTCGGGCCAATAAAGCAGCTAGCCCGGACTGAGCTTGAAGCTTGCAGCTTGCAGCTCCCAGATCTCGGCTCTGGATCCCCAGTTCCAAGTTCCAAGTTCCAAGTCACCAGACTCCTACTGGGTCTGGGGCCCTCACAAAATGAGGCGCAAAAAATTCATCCTGACACGATGCGATTTCGAAAAAGGCCCCCGAAATAAAAGAGAGTCTCTGGAGTAAGGAAATCGTGAACTACCGACTTGATCCGCTTTATAATGTAACGGTTTAATTAATTATGTTAAGCTCTGCTCGACTGGGATCTCTGCCACGGCGAGCTCTGGGCCGGAGCTGCCGCTGCTGTTGCCACTTCATGCGCAATTTTCGTTTTCAACCAAGTTCGCCTAATCGATCAGGCCCAGCGAAGAGCTGGCTGCAACTACTTCTACTTCTACTTTGGGGCACGTTTCGGCGGCCGCACTTGCGCGTTGCAACATGGCCGAGAGACGATGGTCTCTGGCCATAACCCCGCTTATCGCGCGGAGTGCATGACCGGAGTCGGGCCGGGACTCGTAGCCCGACTGACTGCCGCGGCATAACTCCGCATAGCATCAGTTAAATCGGAGCTAAATCGCTTATCTGAGGCGGCGTTCTCTTTGCATTCTCGGCTTCCCTCCGGTACTTGCCTGCAACGTGACATATGGAAGATGCAAATGAGGAGTCAAGCTAGCTGGCGAGGCAGCTCCGATTCCGGATTCCCAGATGGGCATTTGATTTACAGTTGACCTATATTGGGCCATAAACTCCGCGGGGGAGAGGCAGGCACCTGTTCCCGTTCATAATCAGTGCATTTTGCTGAATGAGCCCGGTTACTTGCGGCTTCGTGTCTGTCGGGGGCTGTAATTATGTTTTGGTTGTACTCCAGATATTTTGTCTAGCCTCTGGACGGGAGTTGTGGCAGTGGCAGTGGCAGTGGCAGTTGCAGTCGCGGTCTTGGAGCGCTAATTACACTGACTCCATGTAAGCTTAACATTTAATTATTGCACCTTAATGACGGCCCTCCCTCTGCCCGCTGACTGCTGCTCGCTGTGTGCATTAATAATTAGAAAATGAGCCAGAGTCAAGGCGAGGTCTGTGGCTATTGACTTTGACTTGGAGCTGGCAGACTGCAGCTTGGAGCTTCCTCTGGGCCAGGCGATCATTGACCGCGGCTGGGAGATGGAAAACGGCAAATGGAAAATGGAAAATGGGAAATCCGAATAGTTGGGCCGCCGCAATTGATTGGGCCATCTGCCGGCGGAGAGTGTGTGTGCCAAAGATTCAGATACTCTGGCGCAGCGGCTAATTTAACGCTTTAAATTGCGCAGCCAAGCGGCAAGGGGATCTCGTGCGGCGCAGATAGATACGAGCAATTTCAGCTCACTTTCAGGAAGTTCAATTAATAAAGCGCTTAGCTTAGCCCGGCTAAGTTGGGCTTAGTTCTCGGAACCCCTTCTAACTGTATTGAACGCTTTATGGCGCGTAGCGCACGCGAGCCGACTTCCTCGCCCACCCGCCGCCAATTAGGTGAGGCGGTAATTGAAACTACCGCAAAGTTGGCCACAGAACCGCTCTCAACCATTTAAGCCGAAGCCGTACAAGAGGCGGCTCTCCACAGAGAGAGGGCCAGGATTCTAGGGCTTCGCTGCCCGCACTTCCCACACTCGCTGGAGTTGGAGCCGGAGCTGAAGCTGAAGCTTCAGCGATCCACCCTTTTTCGGTTATTGATATAACACGATATCCACTCCACCCCGTCGCGGATTTGGTGTACGGTATCTGCGCCTTGTACTCGTATCTTCATCAATAACGACGCGCATCTTTCGCATCGCAAAGTCCGCTGGGGATCGCCTCCGCCCCGCGAGATACTCAGATACTCGGATGCCCAGATACTCGGTGCTGCAGCTCTAGATAGAGTTGCGATAGGCGCATATGGGCAGTTTGCCTCTGTTGCCAGTTCTTTTATTTACCTCTCTGGGTTCGGGCCAAGTTCCGTCCGTCCGCAGTCCGCTCCCACAACAGGCGAAGCGCAGCCAGGGGAGCGAGGGCGAACGGTAAGGCAACGGTACGTTTTGGCAGAAATCGTGACTGGGTACAATATCGTTATTCGTAGATCATATGGTGTAAAGGCTGGCAGTGTGTGAGTGCGCTGCCTAGATGTGTTCGTAGCTGGCTCTTTGGGTTTGGTCCGTGCAGCCGTTTTGGCCAAAAGTGAGGAATAGTGAATGCCCTTTGCTGGGGCAAATCGAATGGAAATCGATCTTATGGATTGACAGAAAAGCCAGGACAGTGTTGAAGCCGCTATAAATATATTTACTTGCCAGCATTAATTAAAACCAACTTAGACCGGGGTTCCCCTTCATATATATGTAGCTACCAAAACCGATTAAGTTCTCTGTTATTATTCCCCCCTCACATTTCTCCAAGGCAGCGCATTGGGCGATCGACTTGGACCCTCGATCAGTTTCAATTTGCGGGCCACGTTTTGTTTCCATTTCGGTGGGAGGCTGAAGCCACACGATCGCAATGGCAAAAAGGCATTGAAGATCTTTTATAGCCTGTGATCGCATGCTATATGGACGGGGCCGGGATGGGATCGAGTCTGCATAAACGCTCAGTGCTTACATATTTTGTTTGATGATGATTTTACAGCTTAAAACGAATTTTATGAGCATATGCCATTGTTTTGAGTTATTGTGAGAAATCTTTTTCGGTCCGCCGAGGAAAGCCCAGACAATGCCTCCCATATATCTATAGTACGTACTGTGCTATATCGTATATCGTATGTTCCCCCGCCTGCTGCAGCTGCGAGACTCTCTTTATGCAGAAAATGGGCCCAGGTGATACACATGTTTAGATACGCGTCGGCGACATTAACTTGCCGTGTCGCTGGCTTGTCCTACAACAACACCCAACTGTGGCCCAAAGCACTTAGCTGAAGCTGAAGCTCTAGCTTAACCTGAAGCTGTGGCTGATGCTGAGTCTGTGGCCAAAAGCGATGCCCAACGAGCCGTGGCTGATCTGGCCGTCTGCCTTAACAGTAAATTCGTGGCATTCGGGCCGAACTTGAACTTGCTGCCAGTTTTCTTTTATTTTCCTTTTATTTTCGGAAGGGGGGATGGATGGCAGCCCGGCAGTATCGCGCCGTGGCCAAGATACACTTTGTTAATTGAAAGCCATTAAAGGTAATTTTATGGGAGGCGTTAAGCCATGAAACGTGTAACATGACCATTGACATGGGCATCAGGAACTTGGACGCGGTTTCGCTCTGGTGCTGCGCAGCTTGTCAAGGAGTGCAGCTGGAACTCACTTTGGAGGACAAGTGGTAACGACTCCCCCAGGGTTCTTGTAGTGGAGTCACGGGTGCTAAGGAATTTGTTGAAAACAGAAACATGGCTAAGGGGAAAAAAGTTTAGGCAAGACCTTTAAACGTTTTCTTAAATATATTTTTAATTTTTCTCTTTGCAGGTTGCAAATCTTTCTTCAAGCGCTCGGTGCGACGAAATCTCACATACTCGTGCCGCGGCAGCAGAAACTGCCCCATCGATCAGCACCATCGCAACCAATGTCAATACTGCCGCTTGAAGAAGTGCCTCAAGATGGGCATGCGACGCGAAGGTAAGACTCACTCGCCTACTCAGAAAAACAAATATTTAGTATTTAGAACGACACTCGGCCATCGCAGTGTGCCGGGCTGTGGGTCAATTAAAAGTCAAACCCCGAGGCAATGGCAAACAAAATAAATTAAATCAACGGCAGAAGAACGGAAGTAGAGCAGCAGCGATGACTAAATGTCACATGCTAGGAATGTGTTCGACGGCGAAACAATTGCGAATCGGGTTCGCGCGGTTCGGTGCGGATCAGTTGAGTTATTTGGGTGCCAGGAACTATGCCAGGGAATGTGGCCGCCGGCCAGGGCGGATCAGAGCGGATCAGCGGGGATCAGGCCAAGTGCTCCTCCACCCAGCTTCCACGCACGAGAGTCGCTCCGCTCTGGCAAAGACAATTAGGCGGATTGACCCCGGGGATCAGATGCAAACTTGTTCGATAGCTGGTCCATAATTAAAGCGAGCCTGCACTGAGAGAAACGCCGGACCCCAGGCTGCTGCAGTTGATCAGTTAATCGAATGCAGCCCAATGTGTAACTAATTTGTAAGCGAAGCCAAGCCAAATATTTGGCATACTTGGGTGAGACTCGTTTTCCTGCAGCCACTGCAGTGACTGATTGACTCCGCTGGCCGACTGATTGACTGACTGACTGACTGGCTGACTGACTGCCCGACTGGACAGACAGTCACAATGGCCAGTTACACTTGTCAGCATTAACAATTAGCGTCCGTCAGGGAGGCGCGGACACAAAGATAGAGACAGACCGCAGTTAGCCGTCCGCTAAGCTGTTATTATTTGCACTAATATTGACAGGTTTTTCGCAAAATGCTAATAGCCAGCAGCAGTAGAAACAGCTACGGACTACAGATGTCTGTCTGAGCGGTGTACACATCGATTTGGGTTAAGAACGAAAACGTTAATTTATGGCGACTACGGGCAATTAAAATGCAGCTACAGCAGCCTCCTCTCAATGCACTTGTAATTAAATGAATATAAACATTTATTTAGTCGCCGGCGACGGATTGTGAAAAGAGCATTTCAAATTTACCTAGGCGAGTTTTTGGCTAATGACACAGTCTTTGTCCAGGTCCGATCTACCTGTTGGGCCCATTAAGTCCACTATTTCCCCACACGGCGGCACTCGAACTTGCCCCAGAACTCGTAAACGCACCTTTAGCTACATTCTGGAGCTGCTCGCCGTTGAGTCACATTTCTTTAATGACAAGTTCTGCGTAAAACTAGTCCCTCGCTATCAAAGCTAAGAAATCGTGAGAAAATCTCGGTTCTGCATAGGAGGTTTCCTTGGGTTTTACCCTCTTTTTTACTGGGCAGAGGCAGAGGGCACGGTACTTAGCTGCGAAGCGGGACAAAGGTGGTGCCTGGAGCGACCCTGGGTCAGAGAATTGTACGGGTTTGGCGCACAAAAAGCCTCGAAAAACCTGAAAAAACAACATCAAATCAGTGTTCCGGGTCGCTCTAATTAAATTGCAGTGTCAATTGGTCAAGGGAAGCGGGATGGGGCAGCCCAGGAACTGGTCAGCTTCGGCGCAAAAACAAGTTTTTAGGGGTAGTGAAATTGCGTTAAATTATTTTGAATTTATTGTAATTTTTTGAAGGGATTTTTACCGGGAGCTACTTGGGAACCGGCCATTCGAAGGGGTTGACCTCTTGCTCGTGAACCCTGACCGCCGGAATTCCGAGTTCCACTGGTTGCAACCAACACCTGCATTCGCTCAGTTCGGGGCTTGGTTCGAACGCATTTCGGAGTTCGGGGCACAGACAGACAATGGCCAGGCTTAGTTGGAGAGACTTGGCTTTGCCGGCCCCAAAAGTGGGTCAGCAAAGGTTTTTACACCTCCACACCTTGGCGGGCAGCACACATCCTAGGCACACCTAGAGCTCTGGCGCAATCTGGCCAACGCAATCGGAGCCCTGGGCCAGGCCAATAACTCGAATCCGCGAGTGAAACAAAGCAAAGGCAATAGCTAAACTGCACAGACATTATTATTGATCACAGCTCATTGTGCTGCAGCTGGAGTGGACCGGGAACTGGAACTGGTACTGGGACTCGGACTCTACCTGGCAGATCTCTCTCTACCTGGAACAAGCTGGCAGTCCGGAACGTAACGTCTTTTGGAAAGAAAGCCAAGGCGATGGTGCTTTTGGTCAGTCCGCACAATGGACATATCCGGAAATCCCTTTCTGTCCCGGCTCCGAAGGTGTTTGTTTATTGCCCTGGCGGAGCAATTAAGCCGGGGGTTGCAACCAGTTGACCAGTGTCCAGCCGGGGGAGCAAGCGGGACGGCGACACTTATTTACACAATACATTTGCGTAATAGTGCAGGGGGATGAGGAGTTGCCGGACAATCTCCTGCACTTGGTGATCTATGATGCAAACCGGTCCGCCGGCCAGTGTCCAGCTCCTTTTATTTATGCGCCTGGGAAAAAACTGTCTGACCGCAAGAACGGCGAAGAAGCCACCGAAAAACAAAAAGGAGAGTCTGCCTAAGCTTGTGGTTTTACCTCGAGATCTGGCAAAGATTACAGCAGCCAAGGGACTGGGACTGGGAATGGAATTGGGAATGAGCACGAGAGTGGGAGTGGAAAGGCCCTTGGCCCGAGTTGCCCTCTTGGCTGATTGCTTAATGAATGAATCTCCGCCAGCACGTGCTCAAGTTCCCGCTCACATGTCACTAGCTGCCAACACTTGAGAGCGTGTTCAAGCTGCGCTTAACTTCCAGCAGATATTGGATATCCATATCCACATCCACTTCCACAGCCATAGCCATGTCCCTGTCCGATCCACGTCCATGTCAATGTCTCGATGTCTGGGGAAATGCCGTTTCCGGGCCCGAGAGTTCAAAAGGCCTTTCACTTTCCATTTAGCTGCTTTAGCTTTAGCTCGGTTGTTAAGCATTTACATTGTTAATTATAATGTTTATTTGTTCGGCCCCAATCTCGGCAAAGACCTGTCCAATATTTCCTTCTGCTCTGCCCTGCCAACTTGAGATCTGCCAAGAGTCCGCAGCTGAGGTATCCGAGAGATGCACGTCATGTGTGTGTGTGTGTGTATCCGCGAGATGCGCTGAAAGTATTTAGTTCAATTTGCATATCTAAGCAGTTGCGACAACACACACAAAGGGGTGGAAATGCCCTTTCCGTACCCTCTGGGGTGGCGGAAAGTATCTTATGACGATGTCTCGGACTTACGACAAAGGACGCTCGGCAACGGCCACAACGCAGTTCCCTCCCTGCCGGGAGATGCGTCAGAGATCGCAGATATCCAGACATCCAGATATCCAGATTGGACAGGGCATTGTGTGCCGTGGCAGCTTTGCCAACAGAGTTGAATGCCTCGCATTGTGCCGCGTGTGATGTGGCGGTCAAAATAAGAGCAACAAAAGCAGGACTCCTCTGTTCCTTCCCAAGGATCTGATTTTAGAGAGCCTTAGAAGTGGTTTTTCTAGAAGATATATAGATTAAGTGCTTAGGAATTACACAATTTAAATTTAAGTTATTTCCAAAACCAAACTAACTTCGTTCATCCTTCTTCTACTTCCAGCTGTCCAGCGTGGCCGCGTTCCGCCAACACAGCCCGGACTGGCCGGCATGCACGGCCAGTACCAGATTGCCAACGGAGACCCCATGGGCATCGCTGGCTTCAACGGGCACTCGTACCTTAGTTCCTACATCTCGCTGCTGCTCCGGGCGGAGCCGTATCCCACGTCCCGCTACGGCCAGTGCATGCAGCCCAACAACATCATGGGCATCGACAACATCTGCGAGCTGGCCGCGCGGCTGCTCTTCTCGGCGGTCGAGTGGGCCAAGAACATCCCCTTCTTCCCGGAGCTCCAAGTGACCGATCAGGTGGCCCTCCTGCGCCTCGTCTGGTCGGAGCTGTTCGTGCTGAACGCCAGCCAGTGCAGCATGCCGCTCCATGTGGCGCCGCTGCTGGCGGCCGCCGGTCTCCACGCCTCCCCGATGGCCGCCGACCGTGTGGTGGCCTTCATGGATCACATCCGCATCTTCCAGGAGCAGGTGGAGAAGCTGAAGGCGCTGCATGTCGACTCCGCGGAATACTCCTGCCTCAAGGCGATCGTGCTCTTCACCACCGGTAAGTTGCTGGACATCCTCTACAAGGATGTGCCGGCGCTGCTCACCAAGGTTTCAGCACTGCTCGGCAAGGGCAGCTCCCCGGCGACCAACGATGACATTCTGGGCGTGGTGCGTGAGCACCTGGACGAGCTCAATCGCCTCGAGCTGGAATCGCAAGCGCCGCAGCAGGCACCGCTGCATCTGGCGGCGTTCATGAAGAGCGTGGCCGGCGTCGAGGCTGCAGTGCAGCAGGCGGAGCAGCTGCAACAGGTTCAGGCTTCTGCCTCCGCCTCTGCGGCTGCTGCTCCTGCTCCATTGGTGCCCTCCGCTGGCAGCGCCTTCAAGCCCGCCGGAAATGGCAACGGAACCGGCTCCGGCTCCGAGGTGGACCTTCTGGCCAGTCTGTATGCCCAGGCACAAGCCACGCCTCCGAGCAGCGGCGGCGGCGGCGAGGCCTCTTCGGGGCATAACAACAGCAGCGGGCTGGGCGCCTCGCTTCCTACTCAATCGCAAAGCGGTTCGTCCTCCCGCAACCTAACCGCCTCGCCGCTGAGTACTTCGCTGGCATCCGCTCATGCTCCCGCTCCTGCTGCTCCCCCCTCTTCTGTCCCAGTGACATCCGTGTCCACCGCCTCCTCCTCCTCCTCGCTGGCCGGTGGAGCCTATCAGACGCCCTCGGCTGCGGCGGCGGCGGCAGCTATGTTCCACTACCAAACGCCACCGCGCGCCGCCTTCGGCTCGGCCTTCGATATGTTCCACCACAGCACGCCCTTCGGAGTGGGAGTGGGTCACGCCCACGCCCTGGCCCACTCGGCGGGCGGTGGTAGCGCGTCCTTCGGCAGCCCCAGCTACAGGTACTCGCCGTATAGCCTGGCCGGCAGTAGATGGCAGTTGTAGGATCTCACAGAGTCGCGTCCCTGTACTTACCTGTAAATGTATCTGTATCCGTATGTGTATCTGTATAGCGCGAGGTCAGCCCTTGTACATTAATTTAGTGCCTACAGCTAGTATCTACCTATATATTGCCTTACGCTAAGTCTAGTTTAGTCTAGTGGTAACTGCTTAGATTCGCCTAGAGAACTTTGCCAAAAACCGAATACCAAGAATCGATAGTGGAGGAGAGAAGAGAACTTTAAGAATATATATAAAGCTGTTGCTGTTAAACAAAAATCTAATCCTGGCCTGTGTTTTTACTCGTTATCTGTTACTAATGCTTAATCGCTTGTTGACTAGTTCTAGTATTTTATTTCGTTGCTTTATTAACCCTATTTAATTATTCATTTATTTTACATTTTATTTTATTTATTATTTATTTATTTTGATTAACCAACAAACTAACTTTTCCTCGTTTGAACCGCAAGGTTCTAAGTATGTATTTATTGCCTTAATTTACCAACTGAGATCCTACTAGTATTTGGTTAAAAAAAAAACTAAATTGTGGTTTAAATTTGAATTATTTTTGAAAATTTGTAGTTCTATAGAACATTATTTTACAGGTTTTTCAGATTTCTTAGAATTATTTGATGTCTTCAATTATGAGTTGATTTTTAACATACACTTTGAAGTTATAAATTTATATACAAGTTTTTTATGAAAAATTTACATCTTATTCAATGGATTGGTTTTAGTTTCAGTAAATTTTAATGAAACTAAGACTATTTTTTCATTAAATATTCTGTTGCAATATTAAATTAGTTGCAATATAAATTTCAAACCGTTTTAATCTCAACAATAAAGAAAACCATTGATTAACTAGTTTTAATTTCTTAGACTTTAAAAGAAATTAAAATTATTTAATCGATTTTTAATACGAAAATATAGTTAATTCTATTTCAGTTCATTGTAAAAATATTATACACCTTATTGGAAGAAACCCTTTAAACTTCGTTTTACAGTTATAATTTGCAAATAATAATAATAATATTGATTCAAAAGAAATTTGTATTTAAACCCTCAGTTAAATCAAGTTTGTCTGATATTCTTAAAATGATGAACTCGTTCTGATTAAGATTAGAAGACAAAACCATAACCCAAGGTAAAGGCATTTTAATATTTATTTTTTTCAGCTCATTGGAAAACCCTAATTTTGGTTGATGTTTTTTCAAGTTTAACACTCATAATTTCAGCAAAAATTACTGTTTTCCGTTCTCCAAACACCCATTTATTTATAACTAATCTTTTCACATTTTTATTTCATTTTTAACAAAGCTATTCACACAAAAACAAACAAAATTTAATCTCATCCGCACGTGGCAACAAAACTCTGGACTTTGGGATTACAAACACACTCACACTGAAACACATGCACGCCTAACACAAGCACACGCAATGCACACACAAATATAAATAAATCACACCAGCTCATAAGCGAATAATTTAAATATTTTAAGCCACCTTATATATATACTTATTTTTCGACAATTAGCCTCCACGCGAAATAAATCATGGAAGTTTTGTATGCAAATAGAGTGAACCGCGCTTTTCTTTGTCTCTCCAGCCCAGGCTAAGTTAGCAATTAAGTCCAGGCTTAAGTTCGGTGAGGGAAAAGTGAAATTTTGACTTAGTATCCCCCTCCTCCGGTCGTGTCAGCCAGCTGTCCAACTCCACGTCGCAATTGTTTTTCCGCCGATCTGAGCCGACTTAGCTCGGCCATATCCCAGCCATTTCCTCTGCTCGCCGTGGCGACGTTTATTGACGTCGAGATACCACATTATGAACATTAATACAACACTCGTTTATGTCGCTTACTTACAAGCCCGACTCCAGTCGGCCAATGGACCATGTCCAGGCCTTGGCCGAACTTGCAATGAAAATAATTTTACAATTTCCGAAACGCTGTGTGTGTCGCTAGCCGAGCTACACGGGGAAAAAGAAAAGGCTTTAGGGGTATATTCTTGATTTAAAAAAGTAATTTTCTGTTGAAAAAGAAACATAAAGAATTAGCAAAAAGGGAATTTTCAATTTTATTATTTAAAATTGTATTAAGGAAGTATTCCCCTTATATCTTAGCAGCTTTTGTTTTTCCTTACTTTTTCCAAGTGCAAGCCGAGATCAGCTAAGCGCAGCTCTTGAGGGGGCGTGTGTGGCGTGGAGTTCGTGGTCTCGCTGGCTAAGACCAGAGACCCGAGAGCCGAGGCCCGAGATGCCGAGATCCGAGACCGGAGACCGGAGACCAGAGACCCTGGACCGACTTGCAAGCTGCAATTGCATTTGAATTGGCTGCATGAGTCCATAAACTGCAGCCGATCAATCGCTGCGCAGTCGCCGTGGTCTCAGCCGCGAGATTGTGGGAGACGAGACACGATCGCGGTAGTAAAGTACCGGGTATAGACTTACTAGATCTTCAGCGGCGCATTGACGACATGTCTGCTCCTCCGGCTGCCTCGCCTAGCCCTGGCCTAGCTTCGCTTAACCTGGCTGGGTGCATCTTCGCCCCGCTGATTGCTGTCGTTTGCTGCAGTTGTTAAGAGTTGTATCTTTCATGTCTTGGCCACACTTTTTGACCAACATTTTGTGTGTGTTTTTCTTTGGCTCATAGCCTCATTGCCCCGAAGCCTGCGCTACTTTTCCCCTGAAAATTGCATTGCCTTGGGACGTGCCTTTTGGGCCTGGGACTGGGATTGGGGCTGAGGCTGTCTCTGGGAGTCTGGCAATTAACAGTAACTCTGCTGGGCCTTGGTTGATTGGAATCATTAAGGGCGCGTTCGATATTAGGTTGGTCCCTCTCCCACTCTGTTTACCCAAGATTTAGTCGATGGAGCGGAACTGCCTTAGCGGTCGCCTGTCTCCACAGTTGACCCCGCGCGACCCGATCCTTATTAAAACTAAATAAAGCTATAACTGTTTGTGGCGGTCGCGGCACGAACTGCGCGGCCAGAATTTGGAGCCATAAAGAACACAAATCTAATAAAATATAATGCAGCAATTCATAATTTTGTTAAACATCCCTCCTGGCCCCCGCCGGTGCTCCTTTTCCGATACGAGCGTATGTCTGCCGCTTGGCCAACTACTTTACGGTCATTATGCATTTAAAACACGCGGTCACGATCTCTCCCTCGCTGAGTTAGTAACTGCGACGACCCAAAACCGAAAACCAAAAACCGAAAATCCAAAACCCCCAGCAAATACAAATACGAATCGAAGCCAGGCTCGTAGGGTATACATAACTACAGGCCGAAAACAGTTAACAAAGCTGGAGCCAAGACGAAGAGCCAAAAATCAAAGCCCAGACGTAGACGGAGCCTCGGATCCCCTCGAGAAAGCTTCGATCTGGGTAGTGCATTTCTCCGCTGCCCGACCTGGAAGTGGAATGTCTTTCACTTTGCGCATGCAACTCCTCGGCTGAGAAATCCCATCCCACAGCCGTTCCTCGTCATCTCCGCTGCATTTCAATGAAACCAAAATGTTTCGCCCGGCCTGGCCTCCTTCTGCGCTTATGATTTTCTTTCTCGATTTTGGGATCTCGCGGATCTCGAATCCAGGGGATCGACCGGGCTAATGGAAAGTCAATTGACAATTATGGCCATGGCCAATGAAGTGATTCGCTGAGCTCGCCAGACTGACCATGTCTAATTTGTATCGCCGGAGCTTCACGATTGTTACCACGGCTCGCTCGCTGGCCCGCTCGTTGCCGGTCGTTGTTTATGAGGCCGAATGGTTAATAATGGCTAATTGAATTCCTGCTGCCTCCGGCGACAAATCATTTAACTTGATTTAAGCGCTTTGTGTGGGGGCCTCTAGGAAATTTATACGATAACTGCAGCCGAATGTTTTCCATTTGCCAGTTTGTTTATCTCTGAGCCCAGGCCGAACAGCGAACAAGCCATGGTTTTGGCTTTCAATTGACACTTGTCTTTTATGGCCAGCTCGGATTCGGACTCGAAGTTGCGTGCCCGGAGAGCCATTAACGACATGCACTCTGGGCAATCGGATATTTGAGCCCGAATCACGATGATATCGCCAATCATTAGCCCAGCCTGCTCAACTGCAAAATGATATATCTGCCGGCGGTTCCGAGCTCCCCTCGTGTGTGCGCCATGGAGTCCTCCGTCCTCATGTTGAGCGGTGACGGTGACTAATTAAGCAACCGAAATTTCATATGCAATTTCGAAACGCCATTCTCGGCATCAGCAACCATTTAAAATGCTTTAGAGCTATGCAAATTTACAAGTGCTGATGTCTAATTTGAATTTCAAACAGTCGGACACCAAAATATATATGAGTAAAGGAAAAAAAATAGGCAAAAATAGAAGAACCGCTCGTCGCGATCGTTGCGATTTTTTGTTGATGTGTTTACGGCGGCAATTGATAAGCAAACTTTTGGTGCCTGGCAATTAACACTCAGCGGCACACGCTGCGTATGCGCAATCCAGCATTGCTGCAATTAAATGCCACGGCTAACTGGCCAGCGAGCAAGAGATGGACTCTGGCGGGGACAGGGACAGGCACAGGGCGTTGTCTTGCGGCTCAATTTTCCCGAATTTAATTAACCCAAGTGCTGTTCGACGGCTCGGCCGTTCTCAGTAGAGCACGCGCAGCGCCTTCAATTGAACATAAATCAAGTGAACATGACGTAATCTCCCAGTTTCGTCATCGATCCACGGCTCTTGTGTTGTGTTGTATTCAGTGGGCGTGGCAGCGACTCATGTTCGGTTATTTGTCTGACAGGCACTCGGGAGTCTGAAGTCTTTCCGCCCGGCGCCAGGTGAACTGCCTTAAAGAAAGAAAGAGTATCAGCCTTGTATGGCATTTGCATCGATACATTGTTGATCCGCAGAGTACTTATTGTCGCTTTTTACCTCCATTGCAGATGCCTGCGGCCTGTCCGACGTGACGCACATCGAATCCCTGCAAGAGAAGTCGCAGTGCGCCCTGGAGGAGTACTGCCGGACACAGTATCCCAACCAGCCCACGAGATTCGGCAAGTTACTCCTCAGATTGCCATCGCTGCGAACGGTCTCCTCACAAGTAAGTGTTATTTGATTAGAAATTAAAACAATGGGGCTTGATACAGACACATATTTTGTGCTTGATTTTCTTAAATTTAAATTATTTTAAGGGGTTGTTTAGGTTAAAGTACATTTTCCCCTTTTTTAATTTAAATATTTTCCTTTTGCTTTCTCCCCCTTTTCCCTGCTCAGGTCATCGAGCAATTGTTTTTTGTGCGTCTAGTCGGAAAAACGCCAATCGAAACGCTGATCCGGGACATGCTGCTGAGCGGCAACAGTTTCTCGTGGCCCTATCTGCCTTCGATGTGACACACGATGTGGCGCCAATTGACAACAACTTGATCATCGGCCGCAGCTGTGGCGGCTGCAACGCTCAACATCAATCCCGGCGGAGGCAGCGGTGTTCCTGGCGGTCTCGGGGTCGGTGGCGGTATCGGAGTCGGAGTCGGAGTCGCTGGCTGTGGCAGTCACAACGTTGTCGCCAGCAGTCATGACCAGCTCGCCAATGTTGCTGTCATGCAGCCGACATACGGCAGCAGCAGCAGCAGCGGCAGCATCGGCTGCAACAACACCAACAACGTCGGCGGCAACATTTGCAATCAGCAGATCAACAACAACTACAGCCATAACAACAGCGGCAATCATATGAGCTCAGGCAGTTTTTTCGGCGGCGGCACCAGCAGCAGCAATAGCAATAGCAACAACACAAACAGCAACAGCAGCAGCAGCAACAACGGTAACAGCCACAGCAACGCCGATTATATGGCCACGCCAACTGGCGCATATGTGACACCGGCGACAGCGGGAACATCCGCGGTGAACACCACAACGATGCTGTCTAATTACTGCGATGCCGCCACCATGATGATGGCCGCCGCTGCAGTCAATGCAAATCAGTGCCTGCAACAGCACCACCAGCGCATGTTGCTGGCGAGCAACAGCGGCGGCAGCAGCGGTGATCATCACCTGGGCACGGCGGCCATCCCCTCCTCGTCTTCGGCCGGATCGCTGTCATCTGCCTCATCGACGCCAACGGCCACGGCAACTGCAACAGCAGCCGTGGCGCCGCAGCAACATCAACAGCAGCAGCAGCAGCAGCAACAGCAGCAGCAATCGCCGCCAAATTTAATCGATATCAGCGAAGTTCCTCTCATTGTGGATGTCAAGTAGTGTAATTATTTATGCATCTAGAAATGGGGCTAAAGCGCAACCTTGTAGATACCCCGCCACCTCCAAAAACCGCCCCTCAACCCCCTACTCCCAAAAAAAAAAGTTCAATCAAAAAATGTAAAAAAAAAAAAGAAAAAGGAAGAGCAGCCGCGTAGCTTAATTGTGTAATTTTCCAATACTTGTTTCTCTTGTAATTTTGTACATAGTTCCCTTGAAAAGAAAAACCTGAATTTTTCTCTAGGCCGCCACAGCTGGCAAATCTCAGCTGACATATACCAGAGAACTTTAAAAGTTAAACCCAAAAAACGGCGGCACACAATGTCTTTATATATAAATGTGTATAATATTTAAATGGCACTGAGTTCTACTTAATTTTCGAAAAGCTGAACAAGTAAAGGAAGTCGAAGAAGAATGAGACATCTCCGTAATCCTCTCAAAAGACAAAACATAAAGTTAGTTGAAATATTTATATATGTAAAGTAGCATATATACGAATATACATATATGAATATATAGATGAAACTCTACTCCCAGTGGTTTGCAGAAATATACCAAAAATTTTAAGCTATGTTTACTTGATGTGTGGCAATTTTTTATGTGTGCTTTAGCAATTTTATTTTTACTTTAAGTAAAATTTAAAATTCAATTCAATTCTCGACTAGTTTCCCCCCTCTCGCGTGCATCTCAAAGACGCCGCCAAGGGGGCATCCTGTATCGTTTGAATATGAATACAAAATTTAGCGAATTTTTTATTTAGTAACCAAAACGAGTAAAACACAAAAGTTCAGTGCAAGTTTCAGTTCTTAAACGATTTTTTCTTAAGCCTAAGCATTATCTTATTTATGTGTATAGAGTATGAACGTTTTCTATATTTTGTAATAATAAAAATTTGCGTTTATAATGAAATTCCCCGTATTGCGTTTCATTTTTATTTTTGGTATCCTCTTTCGATGGGTAGGAACCTCGTTCCAAACTGTATATAAGATTACTAATCGAAAAAACATTTTCGATTTGCTCGAAAACAATTTGCGTATTAATAAATCATTGACAGAAAATTAACAATGATGCGAACAGAACTTGTGTAAATAACATGAAATACAAATTAAGTCTAAATAAATATTATAAAAAAACCAATTGCTTACTGAATGCATCACGTAAACGCGTGTAAATACATATTAAGTGTGATTCCGAGGTATTCAATAATGTAAATCTACTGATAATAAATAATGGATGCAGCTGTAATTAAATGGCAAGTGTCGGCGGGTGTGCGGAATGTTTGTATTGTATGTATCCTTATCACCGATTATTGTAGACTCATCACGGTAGACAGGCATCAAAATCGGCATCAACACCAGCGGGACTCGACATGTCTATTGCGTTCATTGAAATGTACTTAAGTATTTAATTAGTATAACAGTGTTTGTTTTCCTTTTTATTTCAATATTTCAGTGTGTATTGGTTGAATAAAAATCTGATTTATTAAAAACAAATAGCAAAGAAAGGTTTTTACTCTAAGGGAAGAAGTATTATTGGATTTATGGGTGTGTGGTCTAATTATATTTTCTTAAAAATTCGTAATATCTCCTAGGGAGTTCAGATAAAGTAGCCTAAGCCAGAACTCCTATAACTAATCCAGGTCATTCACAACATTCCAACAAAATTCCGTTACATTACACACTCCCCAAAACTGATCTTTAACCCCAAAGACACTCATCTGATGACCGCTGAACTAGCGAAACTTTCATAACTTCCTCAAAGCCGGCATATATGTATATATGCTTTTGTGTACTATATGCACATATATCCCAACATTAAGCGGGACGTGATGCAACCAAATATCATGTGTTGCCGGCACAAATGCCCGAGTCATGCCCGGGCACCCACCGCAGGTCCGCGGAGGGGCAATTACCCGAACTGATCCGAAATTGCCAATAATGAGACATGCAACTTGTGCGCTTAGCCCCTGTAATGGATTGCCGTGGATTGGTATCAATTGCAGGTCAATTCCTCCGCAGCTCCGGGGGAATTTCACGCGCCGACAAGATAATCGCCGGGATTCCCCAGTTGGCCCCGGGCCCGTCTCGAGGATCGTGCGGCCAGACAGCGTGTAGCCAGCCAGCTCAACCCAAGTCAAGTCGAGTCAAGTCGAACCCGGAGCAGGGACCCAGTGCCAGATCCAAGCCCAGACCCAGGGCAACAGGCAAATTGCCGCTGCCAAATGACAAATTAGATATCGAAAATAACAATTTGATCGACAGCCGATCGCCACTGCACAGAGCTCCAGAGGAATGAAGCAACGAGCTCCGATTCCGACTCCCAACCGGAGTCTGAGTCCGAGAGAGAAAAATTACCAAACCCAAATTGGTCAGGCTCCGAAATAAGGAAGGCATTTTGCGGTTGGAGCGTAGCCAAAGGAGTTGATGGAGGTGTTGATTTGATTACTTTTATGTAAGCCCTGGCACTAGTACCAAAGCTGCACTCGACAAAAAATTAAGAATTTTGTAAAGAAAATAATAACATTGATACAGAAGTTGTAAAGTTTTAAATTCAATAATTATTGTGTCTTTAAGATTTCAAAACAAAAAATATATATTCTTTGCGACACTAATTAAATTGATTTCCAATCCCTAGCTATTTCAATGACACCCTTTACCATTTCTTTCTTTCTGTGCAGGCCCAGTTCCAGTCCCAGTCGCAGACCATCGCAATTGCCATCGAATATATTTCGTTCGCCCCGCGAATCGTGATCGGGGCAATTTCAGATGGATGGACTCGGATTTGGGCATCAATTGAAGCCGCCGTGCCTCACCGGGTTCCACTGCATCCACTGAGTATCTCCTCGTTGGCCAGCATCTAAATGTGAAAAATGATTTGACTTTAATGGTCGCCACTGAGTGATCAGCTTGCTGCGATCATCATCAGCCGATCATCCCCCAACCTTGGCCGAGGTGTTAAGATTTTGTGACCAATTGGCCGAGAGTGAGAAGAGGAAGGTAACGGTTGCTTCCACTATTTCTCCTCCTGCTGCTCTGGAGAAGATCGAGTCGAGCAAGTGGCTCTAGGCGAGTGATTGATCCCCTGAATTTGCATTCGCATTCGCACTCGGCTCGCTGGCTGGCTCACTCTTGTGGCGGTGGAACGTGGGAATCCGGCTTGAAGAATTGCAATTTGCCGCGCAAGGAGGTGTGTCCGTGAACTATATTTCGTACCACAAATTGTTGTCTTTATGATGCCGTAAACGAGCTATGGAAAATTGTGCGGAAAATTGCTCAGAATAACTATTAAATTATTTGGACAAGCCATTACAAAACTGAGACTAATTTAATACAACCAAAAGGCCAAAGAGCTGCCTGGCGCAATCTTTCAATTTAGCTGGCATGTTACAGAATCAATATGGATAGATCGAATGTGCTTGAAAAGTAAATGGTTTCAAGTATTAAATATCTGTTGAAAATAATTCGATAATGAACGTAAAGATAATGGCAATCAAAAGTGTAGAGTAATAGTGGCTGAAATATAAAATTGCTTAATAAAGGGCTTTGGCTTTTTATTTATTTAACAAATTGCATTTTTGAAGGCTTCAAATATTCACCATTAAAACACGTTTAAAAGTATATAAATCTTGAATAAAAGTATATAAAAATTATTAATTATTTAGAATTTGAAAAGAAATAGTTCCATGTTTATATTAAATTTAAATATTTAAATTGTAAGCTCCGCACAAAAGCTTCTTTTGAAATCTGTCCCGCTTACCTGTTACAATCCATTTTTCTGCGCCTTTCATATGCAAAACACGTTGCCTGAAAAGAAAGAATAATTATATAAGCTTACCGAGAGCGGAGAGGGCCACATATAGGCATTTCGCATGGTCCATGGTCTTGGTCCTCGGTCCCCGATCCTCGCTGGACACACAAAGCCGTCACAAAGACCCTAAGATATTAGGGGGCATTTTTCAATCCTTTGACGATGGTCAAAATAAAATATTATTTCGCGCGTTAATACGCAAAAATAAGCGGCCAGTTGGGTGGCATGAAATGCCAAGGCAAATGCCGTCCAAGCGGGTGGCAGCCGCTCCTCTCCGCTCCACCTCGAGTGGCTGCTAAAAAAAAAAAGAAGAGAAAAACCGGACTGCGGAAGGTGTTGTTGGTAGGGAAATTATGATGGGAGACTGAGACTGCGCCGAGAGTCTGGTCAATTGCAATGCGAATTTGTGACTCGTTACGAACGCGTGGCAGTCTCCGGGGTCCGGGGTCAGGAGAGCGGGCGATGGTGGTGTGCCTCCTCCATGGGTGGTCGGCTTGGTCGCCTCTCGAGATGCAAAACACTTTTGACAATTTGTACTTGTTGGCCCGGCTGCCGTGCGTTATAAATTATCAAATAGAAATAGCCTTCGATTCTCCCACTGCCATTTTTCCGCGAGCGTCTGACAGTGAAGCTAAGTTATTTGGCGTGCGGTGTGAAATATGTGTAATTGGAAAACAAATTCCGATTGCCTAATTTATGACTTGTGCGAAATGGCTGCAAATTTATCATGTCCCTCAAGGAGCCGGGGGTCAAACAATGTCCTGAACGATGTTGGGGGGTCACCATTCATTTGTTACCTTTGCTAATTAAATTATGACAAAGGGATAGCGAGAGGGTTGACAGGGTTGACGTCCGTCTTGCCGGGCTGTCCCGGGCCACATGTCCAAAAATCCGCAACGTATTCAATTTCATTTTATGTAAATGCTCGTAATGTGACAAAAAGGCCTGGGACTCGGCCTCAGACTCCTGCCACGCACACATTTCGGTGACAGATATGCTGAAAGTTCCATTTGAAAACACTGTCGTTTGGGGATTGGACCACGTTACTAATGAAATTGGACACCGGCGGAAATACACCACCCGGAATTATGCAAATCACAGACAAAGACACGGAGCCTGCATATGCAGAGTGTTTAACCCTTAATTGGCTGGCTGTCGTCTCTCACTCACCTATCGCCGACATCGATAGCCATCGCTGTGTACGCCATATCCCATATCCCGTGCACCAGATCCCACTTCCCAGATACACCGCAGTCGAGGTAACTTTTTCAATTACCCAAAAAACCGAGACAAGCTCACTCTGTGGTCCCTCCGATCTGGATCTGAATCTCGTGGCCGAATCTGTATCTGAATCCGAACCCCAAGCCCGAACTCGAACTCGGTCTGGTTTTGGTTTTTGGTTTGGCGTTGGCGTGAATTATCTGCGCAAACAGCCAGTGACAGGCGTTGAATTGCCACAGTTCCCTCCTATCTGTCCGAATCTGTGTCTGAGCGGTGTGTGCGGTGTGTCCAGTGGCACTTTGTCGCATAATATGTTAATCAGCCACATGTCAGCCTTGCTCCTGCTGCGGGTGGGTTTTTGGCCAGCGATGTGGGTGGTTATTTGGCCCGGTGGCACCCTTACCACTGCTTTAATTAGAAGAGAAGCTAAGAAGGGGTCAGTCTGACAATAAGAAGGCTCCCTGGACTTATTCAGCATTAACTATGGTGCAAGCAGACCTCAGTGTAGTAAATATTTAACGCTAACGAAAGTCATACTATTAGTTTATTCAACTACTAATAAAATACGATTACTTTTATATATCTTGTTTGTAGACCCTGGCTTGGGCCAACAAAACCCATTTCCAGTACAAATTTATCAAGGGAACAGCTTCGCAATATAAAGCTTTATTTATGATCAATCTGTCGCTCGCAGTTACAGTTATTCTGGACCCGTTCTCGGCTGCATTGCTCCATTTAACACACACACGCAGAGACGGAGAGGGAATGTTTTGGCCATAAATTGGCATTTAAATTAATTCACCTTGAATTATGCGCTTTGTGCGATAAAAGGGAATCACTCGGCCTCGGGTTTGGGTTCGAGTTCGGTCTCGGCCAGGCCACACTGCCCCCCACAGCGTAATTTTCAATCAAAAACGCACATCCGCGAAATTATCATGAACTCAGCATTGCAGCCTGGACCCCTATGCCGGGATCGGGTGAGGAGATTATCAAATTGATTCCAATTAACACTTGCCACTGCTGCAAGGACTGCCAGACGATGGCGGTGGACACTGGACACTGGACATTGCCCATTGGCCGCCGGCGGCTGCATTCCTTTCTTCTCGGCGGGCTGTATGCAAACGTTATAAATATTTCACTCCTTGTGCGCTGTTTACGGTTAGCAGCCACAATATCTCGGCAGTTGGCCAAAAGGGAGATCGACTTTATGGCCAACTGCCGACTGCAGTCCCTTTCTCCGCCGCGAACGAAACACGCACATAACTTAAGCGCACTTTGTCGTAATTCGTAATTCGAATTGACAAACGCTCCTTGGCCCCAGTTGCCACGGAGTTCCCTGCATTATCGTCACACTACAACAAATTATGGTAACAGGAAAAATATATATATAAAACTTATATTTATTTTAAGAATCACTTTATTCTATATATTGTGAACCCAAATCTAGCACATTTTGTATAAAATTCAACTGAGGTCTAATCATAATAATAATCGGTCAGAAACACTTTTTTCCTGAGTGCATGGACTTACCTGGAGGTGGCTAAGCTTGGCTCACTTCGGTTGGACTTGTGTGAAATGATAAATATTCCATAATTTCGCCTGGCATTCAATTTCGATTCGTGTGACACATAAATTACGAATTAACGCTTTAAGCCCAAACAGACGGAGCTCACCAGGCGAAGTAGACCTGAAAGGACAGAGGTTTTCCTCTCAGAGCTGGCACACTTCCTGGAGTTTAGGAAAATCAGAGAAGTTTACCCAAGGGGTAATAGCAAATGAAATAAAGACTGGGAAAAAAGAATTACTTACCACTTAATAACTCAAAAATGGGAAATCGCAAAGTTAATGTTAATATACATGTACACTTTGTCTAAGATGATAGATATTCCAATGTGGTGCTCGTATATTTTATCATGTATCTTAGTGCTTGTATCGCCTGACCGGGTGATAACTGACGTTTTTACCAGCATCTTTACAATCTTAATTAGCTGTACAAGCAGTAAATCAATCCACCTGAGCACTCTCATATCATGAGCACCGCAAGCCCCCGCTTTTTCTAAGAAACCCAAGCAGAAGTCTCTCTCACGTTCTAAGCTGCCAGCTGACAAGCGGTGCAACTTAATTAAGTTGAAAATTTATGAAGTTCTTTATCAACAGAAATTCATTAGCCAGAATCTAAAACAAGTCTCGCCATACAAAGTATAACTGAAACTGAAAAAGAAAAAGAACACAAAATAATTTCCTTAGAAAAGGATTTCCTCTGGAAAAGCCGAGCCAGTCAGAAAGTTCAAAGAGGACTTGGCTTGGCTGTGCCTGCAATGAGGCATACGAAAAGCCAAAAGACGCGCACAAAAGATGATTAATAATCTTCAAGACAGACCCCACCCTGACTCCCAAGTACCATCCCCCATCCTGGGAAAATCGCACTGCCCGGGAGTGAGACAAGACAAATGTCCTGGCTGCGTGGTCTTTTTCACAGTTAATTTAAGTTTCCACGCCAAACGGATGCAGGACCTGGCTGAAAAAAATTTTGCTGATTTTGTCAACTGTTTGTCGCTGATAAAATTATTAGCCCTCCTTTTGTTTTTAGCCCCCTGCCCCCCTGCGATGGAACCGGAACCGAGGAGGAGGATAGAACTTTTTATATTTTAGCTTGAGCTCGAATTTTCGTATTAAAATGCAAATTTTTTGTTAATTTTGTTGTTTTTGTCTTAATCAGCGGGCAGCCACAGGCCCACTGCGGTTGCACTTGGCTGATGATGAATGGTGAACCCCGGCGTATGTCAGGAACCGGGACTGGGACCGGGCCCTGGAACCAGGAGTCAGGATACAGGGGTCTTGGTCCCGGCCATGTGACTTTGCACCCCCTGGCTGTAATTGTTTTTTCCCAATTTTTGTATTTTTCTAATTTTCCCTTAGCTGGTTTTTAATTTCCCGAGCTAATAGCAGGACTGATGAACTTGTAATGAGAATATCTTTCTTTGGAAAGAAAAAGAAGCTGGTATGTATTATTAACGAAATACCAAAATGCCCTGCATCTATAAATAAATTAAATAAATAAATAAAAAGGTTTATGCGCTGCACAGTTTGTTTTTAGTTGAGGCCATTAGTTAAACTCTTAGTTAAGTGCTTGTGAGCCAAATTTTTATGTTATGTTTTTCTATCTGGCGGGCATCTGAAGACACCGCGCTCGGTTCACAGACGCGAGCGAGAGACATAAACAATTAAACTCATTTGACGATTAATTACGCGCCGCTTCCAAATCGCGTGTGCTGCCGGCAAAATTGTTCTATCAAAACACAGCAGCAGCAGCAGCAGAAGCGGCAGAAAAAACTGGCAAGGAGAACATCACCCACAGCTAAAGTACAAATTCATTTGCTGCTAAAGACACAAGAGGAACTCGCATGTCGTGTCATAATCTTGATGAATGCATAATTGCATGCCATGCGGTTGCAGTGCCCCCGGAACACAATGCCCCCATCCGTGGCAACCCCCTTTGGAATCTTCGTATCGAAATGGGTTTAAATGTCAACCAGCATAAGAGCGGCCCCGAAAGAAAGACAATTTTCATAATATTTTCATGTTTTTCAATAGACTAATAGAATATTTATTGAAATTGCTTCCTCTACACTGAGGAAAACTACTTAAATAATGATTAAATAAAAGTAAAACAATGTCATTCGTCTGCTTTGAAAACTTTAAAAGTTATAAAGCTTAAGGAAAGTTTTAAAATCGTGAATTTTTAAATAATTTTTTTGATGTTTTATTTATTTTAATGCCTTTAACTATTTATACAAATAAGTAGAAACATTAAGCTTTATTAAATTAGTTTTAATATTTTTTAAATAAAATATACAAATACAATTTCCTAGATTTCATGTTATATTCTATTTTCGTTCAGAGTCTTCCAGCATGCAATTCATGAATTATGCGGCAATTAATTAGAGAAGAATAGAGCAAGAAAACCGAAACTAACCCAATCCCATTGAACCATTAACGGCGGCAACCATCATCATCTTAGCTCGACTCATTCATGGGTTTTGTGCATTTCAAGGAGCGAGCGAGACATGGGTGACCTAAATTATTCAATTCATTTTTATTTATTTTTAATTTTTTGATTTGTTGCAATATTTCCCGCACTCCACCCCGTTCCGCCGAGGGCGGGAGCAAAGGGGTCCGCTTGTTTGTGTAACTATTTATTCTAATTTGACCCGCTTATTGAGAGGCCCACCCTTCGGGCCCCAAACTCACCCCGTTGGCCGTTAATTGATGCAGCCTCTTAAATGATGAATCACTTTTTCATTAAAATTTGACTTTGAGTGTGACCCTCATGTGGCTGGCGTTGACTTTTATGTGGTTAATAGTTAGCTTTTCAACTGATGGATGGGGAAATCGAGCCATGTGTTCATTTTTCTGTCCGTCTCTTTGTTTGCCACTGCTTCCCCCATTCCAATGAACCAGAATCGGCAGAGACTTCAAACATGGTAACAGTGACCCACAAAGCGCAAACATAGAACCGATAATCCAGAGTGCACAGCGCACGAAACAACTTCGGGGAATCTGAAGAAGCTCCCCGATAACACACCTGCACTTGACATTGTGAACGTGAAGAGGTGGGCGAAATGTAAATCAGCGTATTTAAGCGGGGGTGAAGGCCGTCAGAAGTCAGTTTAGCATTATACCAGCGACGGCAGAGACCCGAAAATGAATCTTCCCACTACAATCATATTATTGGTGTTTGCTGTGGCTGCCTGGGCAGCAGATCCGCCTTCAAATCAGATAATACCCAATGATGACTCCCCGGATTTTGTGGATGACGATGGTGCCCATGGAGTAACTAAAGCCACAATTATAACTGCGACCCCCACGAACGAGAATACAACAAATTCTTCAACAAGAAATATCTTAGGCAAAGGTTCTCCAACAAGAGTTACTGCAACAAGTGCTTCAACAACGGATACCTCTTCAACAACAGAGACTTCTTCAACAACCGTAGCTTCAACAACAGAAAATTCAACAGCAAGTTCGACAATTATTACAACAACTGCTCCAACTACAACCACTTCCCAGCCATCAGAAGAAGAAATATTCTTAGCCCTCCTTGCAGAGAATACAGTTGTTTTGACCAAGTCTGACTTTTTGGCTAACATTCTAAAGTCCGAAACGTCAAACATTATTTCGGATCTAGACAAGCAAGTCAAGTCCTTATCACGGATCAATGACATCGAAAAGCTTTTGTTGAATGTGACGGGATCCCTCGCCGTTTCGGAAGCCGATCTTCTGCAAAGCTTGGTCAACTCCATATACAAGGTTGACTATTTTGGAAACCGGACCATTAATACTGTGTCATATTTGCTTAAATTCCACGAATTACATCGTGACCGTGTTAACAACTTTTCGAGCAAACTTATCGGAATGCAAGAACAAATCCTGCGTAACTCGAAGGGATTGGATGATAAGCTGAGCCTAGTTAAACAAATTCTTAAGCAATACATTACTCCAAAAGTGAACACCTTGAAGGAATCATTTGTCAACTTAAATGCATCTCAGGTTATTTCTGAAGATAAGCTAATGAATCTGCCATTGCTTAGAAATCTCACCGAGGCTTCCATTATCAAGGCGACATTCCTGCTTAACCAGCTGGCCAAGCTCAACCAAACCCAGGACAAGAGTCTATACTTTCTTGAAGAAGCTGTCAATAAACCGGGGTTTGCCAACCTCAATAACATCAACGAGCTTCTTCACATCATAAGCATTTCCCAAAAACGCATTGATTTGGCCTTTTCGGTCTGTGAGAATAGACCTGCGGAATATCAGGCCAACAAATATGAGCCTTATTCGGAGAATTATAGCCAAGGATGGAAAGACAAAAACTGCTCTTGTAAGGCGAAGACTTATGATGAATTATCAGAACTGTCGTGGAATATTAAGGCAGCGGTATAAGAAATTAAATACAAACCAAATTATTGCTATATTTGGCAAAGTTTTATGTTGAAATTAATAAGCCCTAAAGCCTCTCTTTGATATGTTATTAAGCAAGATCACTGTTTAGTTATAAAGCACTATTGTAATTTAAATTAAATAATTATTTTTAGAATTTTAAACTTCCCATCCCAATCCAGATTCCAAATTAAAAACACTTTAAAAACCAATACTTGAGAAATACATTTGCTGTTTCGAGTTTTCCGTTGTCAAGCACAAATTGTGCATGGCAAATATGCGGACTATTTTGGCTGGCTATCAATTTACGGACAAGGGAACACCGTGAAGCAGCCAGGCGAAATTGATACCGTGATACCACGATGTCGGGGTCCCCAGAACGAATCCCAGACCAAACCGAGAACTACAAATGTCTTCCAGAGGATGGAGAGGATGGCGCGAAACAAAAGTCAAAACAAGCGCAACATGAATGAACCTTTTAACATACTTGTAGTTACTAATTCCAGGTGACAGGCGACACAATGAGTCGGAGTGGATTTTTCATTTGTGGCCATTGTTGGACCCACAAGGGGTCCGGGGATCGGCAATCGGGGTTTTGGGAAGAGGAGCAGCCCATAAACAGAGGACACAACACAGTTGTAACAGCAACACGGCTACAAAAGTGACCAAAATCAGGGGCTACTACCGCTGCGGCTGCCAAAGTAGTAACAGATGCGAAGGTGTTGCCGTTGCCCTCTGAGAGACCCGCCATCGGGAGTCCCGCATATCTCCGGGACTGTGGCCGAGAGCATCTCTCCGGGCACACGACAGATCCTTTTCCCTTTTGGTTAAATTCCAGGTTCTTTCTTTCCTTTTTTTTTTTTTTTTTGGCACAAGCCGGGCAATAAATTATCAGATACAAAATCGAGTCGAGGCCGAAGTCAAAACAAAGGCATAAACACTCGATGGACGACTGAGATGGCAACAAAGCACGCACTCGACCAATTGACGACACAAAGGACCAAAACAAAAACCAGAATCGAAATCGGAATCAGAAGCAAAACAAAACCAAACAAATCGAGGGGCAGCACAGAATGCAGAATGAACAGAAGTATGCCCGAAAAGCCTGGCATGGACAGAGCAGCGCATAAACACTGACAACATGCTGCGCCATGGAATGGCTCAGAAGAGTCCCACATCCATGGTCATGGGGACCTACACCCAAAACAATCTGGCTGAGATAATTGTATATTTAAAATTAAAATGTGAAAATAGATAGCAGATAACTTTAAGTAATATCAGGATACTATTGTCTAGATAGCAGTATTGTTTATAATTTTAAAATGCTTATTTATTGGAAGCAAGGCATAAGGAATAGGACGTAATTTAATAACATTACAAGTATGTATTATTGAATGGTTTCCCATAAGCCCATTCTAGCTGGTATCATTAGTAAACAAAAAAATCTAATACTTATTAATTAAAGATATTATTTTCTTTCAGTGTAATGTCTGGGACTCTTCGTCTGCTCTGGGTTATCGGAAGCAACGGCCGACGCACCAAATGACAACTTCGAGGGCAAAGTCAATGAGCGCCTTCCTGCTCCCTGTTATCGCCTGCTGCCGCTCCCTCCGCCACTCCGTCACTCTGGCACTCGGACTCCCTTGGCTGGCTACTCCTGCTGACCGGAGGACAAAGGGATCCCGGCGTGTTGCAAATCAAAACATGAAAACAACGACAGCAAACAAAACTCTGAACATGCGTCGCAATGCTAAGAAATATTTTCACTCGGCCAGCTGAAACATGCAAACAGCTAAAGTTGTTCAACTTAGTTTATGGACAGACTTGTTGATGGTGAGATGATTTTTTTTGAGGGGTTGAGGGGTACATCCTTGAAAGGATATTTAATAGGTATTTTAAAGATTTTTAGCTATTCAAAAGAAACTTAAAGCCCGTTTCCCCCAAGAAAAAACCTAATGCACAAATCCATAATTTTACATCGTTACCACTTAATTAAACCCAATTAATCTACAAAATAAATTATTAAATTTCAAAAGGCAACAAAAGTTAAATAACTTACACACAGCCCGTCGAGAGATTTCGACACCCAAAACCCAAGCCAAAGGCAAGACCCAAGCCAATACCAAAAGCAAATAACCAGAAACAGCACAACATCTCGGCGGCAGAAGACCAAGACGATGAAGATGATGATTATGAAGCCCCCGAGAGAGGGGTACAGAGCTGGGGATTCGCGGGGATACAGGATTGGTATCAGAATCGGGCCTCGCCAGCTCCATGCTGTGCGCGATTCATGTTCGGTGATTAAAGTAAAGTTCGTAAATTTACAGTTTTCATCAAAGGGGCGACTGTTAGTGGACTGGACTCACCTTTTCACAGTGCGCTGCTCTGCTCTGCTCCGCGAGCAGCCAGCGAGTTCGCCCAGAGTTCAGCCCAGGTGACTGTGACGGTGACTCTGCTCTGTCTATGACTTCGAACTCCTTCCCCATCCCCAGCTACAGCATCAGCTCCAGCCCCGGACTCCTAATCCGACTCCTGCCTCAGACAGCGATTCCAGAACACTTGAAAATGTATTTATTATTTTTTTAAATCATCTTGAAAAAGTACAATTTTGAAATTTAAATTAAAAAAAAAGGCTTAATAATGGAAACTGGTATGAAAAGCTATTGAAAAGATTTCAAGCCATAAGTCAATTCTTTTTCCTCAGTTTATGGCAAGTTTTTAGTAGCACACCAAAGCTTGACACATTTCTTTCAAGTGCACACACATATTCGGCGAGGCAGACTCCTTTGGCTTTTCCTAAACTGATTTCCCGCAATAAGCATTAGTTGAAAATTGCAATTGTTTTTGTAAGGGGCAGGGAGAGAGGGCAGCCGGGTGGAGGGCACACCGCGGGGGAGTGCCAGTCTAAGTCGCAGTCGCAGTCCCAGTGCCAAAGCCTGTGCTTGTGCCTGTGCCCAGCGATTGCACGATTCCCTGCACACAGGGAGATCCACGAGGAGGTGGCGGTAGAGGCACATCATCAACGTCCCCGGCCACGTCGTCAGTGCAGCAGAAAAGCTGAAAAATCCAATTGTATTTAACGAATTTTTCGTTGCCCTCGCTGGCAGGCTGGCTCCTCTGAGTGCACTGTGCACTAAGCTCGCAACGGACTCGGAGTCGGGAGTTTCGGTCCGAGTCCGGAGCAGAGGGCCGTGAATCATATGGACACCATTAAATGGAAAGGTACCAGCAATGGCAATCACCAACACGCGTCAATTGTGCGCGCTGTGTGAGACCGAAGGAAAATGTAGGAAAGCTGCAACGCCAAGAACCAAGGAAATCTGCGCAGCGATATCCACCAAAAGCCGCGATCGGATATGGCCAAGTGTCGTGACACGAATAAAAAGGGTTAACTGAGAAACTCTGATTAGGACAGATATGCTTTTTTAAGAAAAACAAAACTTTTAATGTGAATTTCCTGAATTTTATAGATTTATAAAGTAAGAGCTAGTAAACTGTATGCTAATATTTATATTCTAAGTAAACTAAATAATATTTTATTCCATTTCCTTTATATATATAAAGTTATACTAAGATCCAAAATACTTTTCGTTTAAATATCATATAAATTTCTAGACCAAGTGCATCTCCTAATAGCACGAGATCACCACCATCTCTGATTGCGGCACTATGGTTGGGGGTCTGTTAGCTGGAAATGGGATTCTGCGATTCTGGGACTCTGGGATTGCGCGACGTGAAAATGACCCTGGCTGGATTCTGGATGTGCGGTGTCAGGGCTTATCAAAAGCTCGGGCTGGCCAGCCGCAACCGCAACCATTAATAAAACCTAATAACAACATAAATGCCAATATCTTTTTAACAAATTTGCCCGACTGCTCCGCGCCAGATTTCGATAAGTGAACTAAATAACCAGATTAAAGCAGATCGTAATAAATGTAATTTGAATTTCCCGCACTGGTGCTGGGATGCTGTGATGCTGTGATGCTGGAGAGCTGGTTGCTGGTCTGGCAGCCACATTACTTAATTGCCTCTCCGTGGATATCACTGGGCAATCGATCGTCACGGATTATCAACGTGTAATAGAGCCGGGCTTAAATTATGCGTTCGAAACTCGCCTCGTGGAAGGGTTACCTGCACTGCGGACAGGTGTTGATTGTTTGGCCCTTCGGCCAGCCTCCTTTGCATGTTGCCGCTGGAAAATGCCATCGGTTGATGGCCGAGAAGATGATGATGATGGCCGGCCGGAACGTGTTGCAAATTATGGCACTTGCTACGTGAGCGGCACAAGCAGAACGCAAATCGCAGTTAGAGGCACTTCGGAGCAGTGAACCGAATATATTCTCACAAAAAATGCAGCATTTATTACTTCATTTAGTTGTGGGCCACAGATTCCGGGTTCAATTAATGTCTACTTTGTTTGGCTAACAAATTGAACAAACTCGCTATTGCGGCCGCAACATGACTTTATTTTATTTGCTCTCATTGCAGTCGGAGTCGCGGTGGCCCGGCAGCCTGTCGTTGATTATTGCCTTTGGCTGAAGACAATCAGCCTGCAGACTGCAGTGCAATTTGCCAGGAGGAAAAAAATAAATTTGAGTTCAGTCGCCGGGTCAAGCAACTGCTACTGAATTTAACCGAAAAAATCTCCAGCCCCATTCGAGGGCAAACAAAATCTTTTATTTTATTTTCGGATCGGTATCTGCATCTGCAGTTAAGAGTTTAGAGCTAGAGCGGCGAACAGAAATTGTTTTGATAACAATCTCTTGGCGAAAATGCTTCGGAGTCGAACAATAACGTGCCAAAAGTTGCTACTGAATTTTAAATATTAATATCTCAGCCAGATACTTGGAGGCCTGGCGACACAGCCAGCCCTGGCCCCGCCCCTGCCATACTTTGGGCCCTGCTTTCGGGGGCGCGCACGTTTTGGTTGTAGCGGAAAAGTTTTACTTTGAGCATGAAAAATATCTTGTTTAGATTTTATTTTCCAGATAGACGACAAGTAGACTTAATTATCATTTTTCGCGAATACATAAATACATTAGCTTGGCTCCGAGCTCCCTCCCAGCACAGCTTATTGAGGGCGGCTCTCTGCTCATTTTGGCCAACTTTCGCCGGTGGGAAATGGCCAACTAAGCCGAAGCCTAAGCCGAAGCCGAAACACCGCACACACAATCACAATCATTTCCCAGCAAATCTATGCGCATCTCTATGCAAATGTGTGTTGTATCCGAGCCGAATTAAGAATAGCAGAATACTTAGTACCTCGTACCCAGTATCCACTGGTCCAGGTTCGAACCCATGGCCAGCCTAAGACCCAGACCCAGACCCAGAGTCAGAGTCAGACGCTGGCAACATATTTTCCATGTCGATGCCATCGATTGCGTTATGCAAAATATATGCAAATGCCATAAATACAGCAGCGGCAGGGCAGCGGCAGCATCTTCGAGCAGTTTTCTTTTCTGTCTTCGGTTTTTCGGCTTTCGGTTTTGGGCTTTCAGCTTTCTGTGTGCTTTTCCAGCGAAACATCTTTGAAGAGTCGCGACCAGGAGATTTGAGAGATTTGTGAAATTTATCGGGCCAGTTGGGAGTGGGTGCGATGAATCCCCGGATCCGCAATCCGCAATCCCCGCATGCCAAGGTGTCGAGAGGTGGCCTAGGTGGGTGTTTGTTTGCGCGGCTGCATTCTCGGAACGGTAGTTAGGCGCTGCCTGGAATAATCGACGACTTTGACAACATTTGAATATCGCTGTCTGGCTGCCTAAATTGAGTTTCGAAAATCTGCAAAATCACGAAGTTGAACTCATCTGTCAGGCAGTCGGTAATTGAGCCCGGACGAATGGTGAAAATCTTCGCATAATGAGCCGCCGCAGCAGCATCTCAGCGCCTCTATGTGGCGGCGAGTTATGAAAGTTCGATCCGGGAAATGTGTGCAGCAGAGCACCCAAATCAAACCATAAATCTTACGCAAATAGCACTCAAAAAGCAATAAGACTATTCCAACGCCATTGTGTGCTAAGTAGATTTCAAGAAGGCGATACAAATTCGAGCCACTCAGCGCAGGACAATGCGTTTTCAGATGACCAGGCCCAGGCCCCCGAAAATGCCTTCGATATTGCAGCAGTTGCAGTTTTTGCAGCACTGTGAAAAATTTTTATATATTAAAAAATATTTACATAGCCAAATTTACAGGTACAGGTAGAAGATATTTCCCTATGAACTCCTTAAAATCCTCATAATTTTAACTAGTTTAGTCTGAGCTCTTTGCCAAGAGTTACATAAATTTAAGCTAGATACGTATTATTTCTTTCTCTGTACTGAAATGGTATAGCTATGACAATGCTGGACCTGGGCTGGACCCTGGCTAATCTATGAGCCAAGATCACAGGCTGTAAGATGCGGCAAGATGTTCTTCCTGTGTCCGTTTGTTTTTCTTTTTGGCCGTTCCTGCTGAATCAATTTGTTAGAGAAACAATGACCCCGCACAGGACAAAGGACAAAGGCTCCTGAGAGGCGTGTGACATTAGCAGACAGTTTGGCGGGCTCCCTCCAAAAGGACAGCCGACTGAGCGGATAATCGGATTGTCCAGGCTGGCGTTGGATCTGGTCAAAACGCAATTTGTGGGTTTTTAGGCCAGTCCAGCTGCTAGTCGGAGTGTGGCGAGTATGCAAAACCTTCGGCGACAACTTATTCTCGTGCCGAAAAAAACACAGCCAGCGGGTGGCTTATCGCCCATCGTTAATCGCTTATCGCCATAATTCCCCCTCAGCACCCAGCACTCAGCACTCAACGCTCGCGAGACTTCAAGGAATTCCAAGGATGAGGAAGCACTTTTGGGACCTGGCAAAAGTGTCACATCCCCGCAACATGCAACGTCATCGTGGTCGCGAGCCATTCGAGATGCATTTCGGCATCGGAGGCATCGAAGGCAGCTGACCCAACATGCAAAGGAGATAATCACGATCGCTGCAGCCGGCTGAGCCGCATTTATCTCATCTTGGCCATCAATAAGTTGTATACGAGCCAGGGATATGCCAGGCCAGAGTGACTGCTTGTCCAGAAATCTCTTCTTGGCCTCCCGCCCGCTGCTTTCTCCCCTTTCTCCGGGTCGGGAAAGTGCCCTGGCTCGTCGTATCTATCCCACAGCAATTCAACTTTGTGCATTTGCAAGTGCCACCATCAATTAAAACTAATAGAACAATTAATGAACACAACAAACACAAACCGCAAAGTGCAACCGCAAAGCGAGAACTTAGAAGGAGACAATAAAAACATGTCGAAGATGAATGCGAAGAGCTCTAAGACTGACGACTACTGAATGCACTTTTTTTAAGACAAATTAAAGAATAAATCTGTAGTACCTCGAAATAATGAATATTTATTAGACGTTTCTTTTTTTTAAGGTTTCTTGTGCCTTAAATAATAAAAGGGTTATTTCTGGCACAAGTATCTTTGCTATTGCTTTTTGTTAAGAATTTTATTATGACTGCCCAATATCCCTCAACCAAAGAGTAACCAAGTCGCACGCGGAACTGTCTTTCAAAGAATCTAAATAAAAGAGTTTTGTTCTACCCTCCGTCTTCATCATCACCATAACGTATATGTAATAATCTGCCTGATCATTATTGTCTTTGGCAATTAAGCCAGATGAATAAATAGGCGAGTGAATGAATGGGTAAATGCACGGGCTGCCAGCTCATAATTTCTCAACTCTAATTCCCAAGAAATTAGAAAAGGGTGCGGGCGTAGATCGCGGGGGCGAGATTGAACTGAGGGCGTGGCCCAGCAGCGGTTGGCAGGCAAAGTGCACGAACAGTTAAATGCGATCTTCTGCTCCGCGTAATTGCAGTCAAAGGAACATGCAATCCATCTGCGCAGAAACGGAAAACAATTGAATCCATGAATTATGAAATACTTTATGCCAAGCAAAATGCCACAGACATCTCCGCAGACGCGCGCGCCCCCTAATTAACTAAGTGCCACGCACCTTGAAGCCCCAGCTGAGGACTCCAAAGTGAAAACCCATTTTTAGCTTCATGCATTTTTAATTCCCTTAATAGCTTTTGTCTCAGACTAGACCCAACCAGACATTGATGGACCAGCACCAGCACCAGCAGCAGCAGCAAAAATTAAAACACCAAAAATCCAGTCCTCGCCGCAGCTGCTGGCCAGATGCAGATTAATTCCCGGCCCCAAGTCGTCCGAAAAAGTTGTCCTTACCTGGTCGCATCTGCGGGCGAACTGAGCCAACTAAGCGCAATGTGTCCTCCATCAAAATTAATTACCAAAGGCAAGAGGCAGCCGAGCAGCAAGGCCAATTGTCAGTTGTGGCGAGCTCAAAAGTTAAAAGGGGGCGACTTGGCCACCCCTGTTGGCCCACAACACCCACCGCACCCACTCCACCCCGGGGGCTCATCAGTCAACACTTGCTTAACAGTCTAAAATGATAAATTGCCATCCCCTCGGCTTAACTTCTCTTTCAGCAAATATATAGCTGAGTCAGCTGAAACTGCTGCATACTTTGCGGCGTCGCTTAATAACGGATCGATCGGAATAACGGTGAAAGTAGGTCTGAAATATGGGACTTTTAAAATTAAATCTTATATTCCAGCAGATTAATTTTAATATAAACTGAAAGACTGTGCATTCATCAGACAAAAATTACATTACAGAAACACCTTCAGGACATTAACTCAATTCAATATAATTCTATTGAATATTATATAATTTAATTTAAGAACATGCTTGAATATGTAAGTCATTCCAATTGTGCAATTAATACTTTTCCCCGCTTTTGAATTCAAATGCTCATACATACATAACATCGCATAAATTCATGTTGCCAAACAATAAAGTCAAAAGGATAATGCGAATGCAATCGCCACCAATGATGGAGGTTGAAGTCTACTTGCACATGTGGGTGGCGAATGGGTGAGATTTATTGGCTAATACTGGCACTGCCTCTGCCCTGCGCATGAGTCGAGGCCAAATTAATTAACAACAAGGCAGGCTCATTGTCTGCTGTCGCTCGGGTCGCGTTGTTGGTTTTTAATTAAGGAGTTGAATGAGAATCAAAATTAAAGTGATTTATGCCAACGATAAGTGCGTAAGGAGAAATGCCAGGGCTTTAATTATAAACAAATAGGAAGGCAGTAAGGCCGCAGCTAACATAAACAAATAATTAAAAGCACGCCGCCGAAATGCAGTCGCTGGGGGTCGATTTTTATTCAAAAACATTTGTGTCAATATTTACCCCCGACACAAGGATGTCAACTAATAGTCTAAGCTGGCGTATCCTTGGCAAGTCCTTGGGCATATCGCTTGGCACTCTCGTTACCAGTGTTTGCTCTAACCGCAGGACCTCCACGGCGGCGGTGGTGGCAAAGGAACTTTGTTGATGTCCTGTCGTAGATAATGTCACACATGATTGCTCCTGGGCGGGCGCTGTGTGAGTTTCTAATTAAAAATGTAAAACATTTGCTTTTGTCAACGGAACCGCAAAATATCTAAATTGAATACACATTTGTGGGTGACATTTCCCTTTTGGCTTTAAGGAGGGTTAAGCAGGACCTGACGAGGTGGATTGATATGCTTATGAAAGAGCCGTGGTAAACAGCAAATTAAACAAGAAAAGCATTGGCAGAGCACTCTTTTATGTCAAAGAAAAATTGAAAAAAAAAAGAAAGCCCACTCGATGCCTCCTGTGAGGATTGAACTCACGACCCCTGGTTTACAAGACCAGTGCTCTGCCACTG
>JAEIIJ010004480.1:0-25414 GCA_018904815.1 Drosophila ogumai
ATAAAATACCCTAATAACATTTTTCTGAGAATTCTGAGAAATTCCTAAGATCTTTCTCTCTGTGTAGTGCATCCTTGCTTGCTAGCTGCAATAGATTCTGCCGTGTGCGGTTGCTTGTACCTGGCTTTCCAGGTACAGGCCGCCCCATTGTCTACCTGTGAGTGTGCCTCCCTCCGTGCCGCCTGGCTCACCTGTCCCCTTGGCATTGGGTGCCGTTGTCAACAGCAGTTTAGCTCAAGGCCATAACGGCACAGCATTTGCTGTAACTGTCACGTGTGTCTGTGGGTGTGTTGTGTGTGTACTTGTACTTCTGCAGTCAGGTGTGTGTGCGGGGTTGCCTCTATGTCAACACACACTTGAGCTTCCATTACACGGCCATGATTGCTTATTTTTCTGTCCTCTCCCCCTCACCAACCTGCTTCGGTTCCCGCTCCTGTCTTCGATCATCCTGTTCCTGCAGGTGTGGCGGTGTCGGGGGTCGTTAAGTCACCTGAATTTGTCAAAATAAAATGTAATATGCCAGCGCTGACACAATTGAACGCGATGTGCAGCGTCTGACTTTGGTTGGGTAGCTTAGGAGCGATTATTTTGCAAGAAATCCCTGGGAAGTTTCTGTTTTTATGACTTAATGGTTGAGTAAATACCTCAGAATGCTTGCAAACTTTGTTGGCTCGGTACAAAGTTGCAGCTACCTTGTATAAGAGTCTTAAGGCACTAAGAGAGTTTATTTTTCAAGAGCATTAAAGTGATTATTTAGTTATTGTGCAGATTTAATAAAGGAATTTGTAGTTTTCTATAAGTCTCAGATTTTCTGTATAAAATAGTGTTATATAGAGAGGTTCCTTTATGGTTATTCTTTTGAAAGTCTATTGAAATATCTTAATCTTTTCAAAGTTTTACAGTTTATGAAGCCTGAAGTGTTGAGCTCTTGCAATGAAAAAATTCAAAATTTATGAAGGCACTCGTATCCAAACTATATTATGACACAGACAGGTTACAAACATTTACCGTTAGTACATGTTTCTGTAACCTGTGTGTGCCTGTCTCGCACAATAACACCTGTCAGCCATCATTAGCGCTATCACAACAGTTAAAATAGATTGGATGCACTGCTAAACTCGATTGCACCCTGACCGATGGACACCACTGTACGGTGGTCAAAACGCTCCGATCCCATCGATGGTTCGTAGGAGCGGGTAGAAATCGAAGTGAAAATGCCGGCTAATTGATTTCCGCTCGAACGGCTGATTGGCATTTCGACGGCTGTTTATCTTGCGCAAGCGTTGGACCCTCCCACACGTCCTGCCAAGTCCTTCGCTCTGCCAGACAACTTAGTATGCAAATCACATACGTAGTCGCCATGGCTAATTCAATTTTACAATTGTAGTCGCTGCTGTCAGCGCTTTTCGTGGGGATAGAATGCGGAATTTATTTCAATTAGCATCGCAGCCGCAAAGCTGATTCCATGGCGCCGCCAAGAATGCACCCAAGCGGGAAAAGCTGACCAACACAGACCATTGGCGGGAAGAGAAGGAAATACGAAGGACGAAGGACGAAGGACGTGGGAGTGGCAAGTGGCGCAAAGAAGCTCAAGTTGCCAGCCTCCCTAGGTCGTCGAGTGAACTTTTCCGCCTCCTCGAGGTACTTCTCAAAGTTGAAATCAAAGTGAGTCGCGGCTGAAGTGGCGATGTAAGAGCTTAGTCAGCTCGTTGGCCAAGTGGAGCTAATAATAAGTCCGATTGCGGTAGAGATTGAGCTGGCCAATAAGGGGATTTCCCCGGTGTGTCATCCAGCAGCTGTCGTTCAATATTCAAACTTTAATTCCTGTTTCGCAACATAATTCCCATGATATAAGTACACTACATTCATAAAAGGGAAGTTAAGTCACACTCATTAGAAGCAAGCTAATAATAAATATTAATCAAGATATGGTCTTTAATTTTCTATTCTATGAACTCACATATTTTTTAATATTAAATATATTAAACATATTTTTTCTCAGCTCTTCATTAACCATAAAATGGTCTTCTTTTTTTTACATTTATCGCTTTGAATACAAATCAAATATAATTATCTTTAAAAATCACGCAATAAAAAATTTCTGCATAAAGAAAGTTGTTTTAATGGTTTACTAATTGGCCTTTTTTCAATGTAAGCATATGAATTTAATATTTATAATCAACTCGCTAACAATAATACAATATAAGTTCAAAGTTATAGTTCAAAAGGTTGTTGCTAGCTAATAAACATAAATATCAGAAATAATAATACTTTTTGCATTATAAGTTAATTATGTTATTTAACAAAAACCCCCATGTACTGCTTACGTCAGCTAGCCCATTTTGGAAGCCAGCTTTTCCTAATGTATTCTTCGGGTGCCTTTCAATTTTCCCAGTCATTAGGCAATTTACAATTTTAATCCCAATGCCAAGTTCGGGTTGCCTTCATTTTTAAAAAACGCTCGACTAAGCCCGGCAAAATGCCCCGAGAAGGGAACCGGAACTCGGGAACGGAACTCCGGGACCCCTCACGCGCACACACGTAGCGTGCAATATTTGTTTTTAAAATTAATTATGCCTAATTATATTTGGGCTGAAAACATATTCTCTTTTTTTTGGGACTCTGTCTGTGCTTTATTTTACTGCGCCGGTGGTTGGCTTTGTGCGCAAAGTATAACAAAAGAAATTACCTCATCATCGTAATTATCCTGCTCAGGCATGACTCGATGTTTGTTGGCTTAAAGCGATGGATTTGGCGGAAGTCCGATGGGATGGCTCGTGCTGTGGTGGTTGTGACAAATTAAAGGAGCCGCCGGCTGCTATCTCCGCCCTCGCTGGCTCTGAGCTTTTTATATTGCTAATCGAATCTATCAATTTCCCCGGCGATAATTTGCGCGCTCTGCTAATTTGTCGGGCTCTCGAAATCAGCTCGCTGAGAAGGACTCTGGCTTCTTCTGGTGGGGCTCGAGATAACTGGAGTTGTTTCTTTGGGCCATGCTTTCGCGAATTATTTTACAGCTCGTCCTTGACTTTTGCCAGATGTTACAGCGTCCTTGTTGTTGTTGGTAATTATGAATGGCGTTTGACTTAGGAACTTGTCGCTGTCGGTTCGGTCCTTGCAATGCGCTTTTCAGTTAGTTTTTGCCGCTCGTCGCATCTGCCATTACTAATGAGCATACATTTTCAATTTTGCCGGGTGCAGCTCAGTTTCTCCTCAGTTTTTCCTTTGTTTTCCCCTTGTTGTTGTAGCGTTGGTGTAGTTTTGGCGAGCCCTTCGCTCTGACACTAATGATGCTGCATACTTTTAGGCCAAGCGCTAAATTGGAATGGAGTGGTGTGTTGGTGTGGAAGGGGGAAGAGAAAACACACACAATATTTTAAAATGCAGTTTTTGCTTAAACATTTTCTCTCCTCATTCTTCTTGTTCATCGCTGGTTAGTGGCTGTGCATCATCTGTATGTGTGTGCTGTTGTTAGTGCCAATTTCGTGTGTTGTGCTTTTAGCCTTGTTAGTGCTCAAGAGTGTGCGTGTGTGTGCTGGTGTGGTGTTGTGTGGGTGCTTATGCAGCAAGACACATGTGTGCTCCTGCTGCCTTCTTTGTCTCTATGCTTTGTGTAGGGATTCGCTGGCATTTGTATGTGGGTTAAGTAGTCTAGTGTTTAAATATTTGCATAAACAAAGGCCACTGCCCAAAAGCAGGCAATGTAGCTTTCTAATTACATGTACTGGAAACATGGCAGCGCCTTTGTACTCGCTCTTGCTGCTGTGTGTGGTTGTGTGCAACATGCAGGTGAGTCCTAAAAAACTAATCTGTTTATTATGCAGAATGTTGCATGCGACGGAGGGAGGAAAGGGCGTGGACTTAACACTTTAAACATGGCTGTGTTGTAATATGCAAATTTAGTTCTGGGGGCGGGCGGATGCGGGTCACGGCGGCTGAGTAGAGAGTGTTAATAGCATTACATTTTCAATTTAAGTTATGGCAAGTTTTTCTTCGCCCCGCTCGCTTTTTTCTTGGTGCGCCTTCTAAGCAGCTTATTATGCAAAATGCATGCACAGTAAACGATGGCTAAAGGGCATATGGATAAAAATTCACAGACGGGTGGATAGTTTGATTATAACACGGTTCATTGATTCATGGCGGTAAAGATTAATTTTAATAGAGAGAAAAATGGAAAAAGAGAGTACTAATAAAGTTAAAGAGTTATGAGGGGTTAAAAGAGAAGGATTTGTGAACAAATAGTTATCTTGATTATTTGCAAGTCCAACAACAATAAGAGATTAGGATGTTTTGAGTCAAACTTAAATAAAGCGATTTGGAGTAGAATAAGTACATTTATAGAGAGCAAAGCTGACGTAAAATATCGATACATTATCGATCAAATTAATACCCATTAACAGTCAAACATAAATGACATTGAATAACCATGTTTCTTCAGACTGTCTTCACCGGCTGCCCCAACTATGACTCAACAACTTGTAGAGTACCAAGGGGATCAAGCTCATGTTATCCCCATAATCCAAAGTCTAACAAAGCTATTTTCTACGTTATATATATCTATACCATAATTACCCTAAATGTCAGCTATATAGCCCCATGCCCTGAGGAAGACAAATGACACCCAAATAAGACCACAAAACACTTTCCACAGCCGTGCACTTGCTGCTGCCTTTTGCGGAACACTGGAACTTGTTCTTGCCCCCAGAGGAGCTTTGGCTTAAATAGCCAATGACACACAAATAATCTACAATAGCCCCGAGAGGGACGGAGTGGGCGGTGAGGTGTTTATCATTCGCCTGAGTCATCTTTAGGGAGCATTCACTGTGCACTCTGCCTTGGAGCACATTACAATGCATAAACTTTCGGGCATTGTGGGGGTTTTGCTTGGCTTTCACCTAAAGCGACGGACGCAACTATAAATTAAAAAGTATATGCTCTAGGAAACAGCATCCTCGCCCTAAACGTCACTTCTGGGAACAATGGAAATGTTTGATATAGCAAGCCAACATAAATTTCATTAATTCTTACGTAGCCAAATTGTTTGGAGAAGTTTTTTGTTTTCTTCTGGTCGGTGTTATTTTGTTCGGTTTGCGGTATGCTTGCGCAGCCAAGCGCAGATTTTATTGTTTTCATAAAAATGATTTTCATTTTTTCGCCGAACAATGTAGCATTGAAAAATTCCTTACAGCAAAATAAAGCAAAACGCATTGCATATTTGCGGGAGCACACAATTGCGGTATGGCGCAGCGGGGATTGGGGAGTTGACTAACGAGTATCATCTGACGACCATGTGCGCGTCCATTAGGGCATCAGAGCCCCATGGAAGCACAAAAAGAGTGGCTTATAAATAATTGGCCCGTTACGGCTTTTGCTTTTGAGAAAATAGTTCGAATTCCGTTTTTATTTCTCTCCAACTCAACCATAAGTTCTTCTCTTAGACAAACAAGGAATGGTTTTTAAGATGATTGGTTGGAATACAAAAGAATTTCTCATTACTTCAATTTATTAATAAATCTTTATAGATGTTTATAAGGTTTGCAGACATAATTTTTACTATTAAATATCTGCTGCCATAATTTCAAATTTAATCTTTTTAAATATATACGGACACTCCATAAAGTGCAACAGCTAAACAAAAAATAATAATACGAGAAATCAATTTGAATTCCATTTCCATTCAGCTTTTAGCACAACATAAGTTTGGCTGTTGGATAAAACAAATAAAATACAAATATTTCTGCGGTTTAAAGGATTATTTTTATGCATATTTTTTGTATTATTTTCCAAGTGATTTGCTCTTTTTTGGATACCTTGTGCATTTAAAATATCTGCTGCAATAAATATTTTATGGTGTAATAGTTTAAATTAAATTTATTATGCAACCTTCAACGGGAGGACGAGTTCTGTGTGTGTGTGGAAAATTCACTTCCTCATATTTTATATTTTTTCTTTCTGATTTGAAAGCACGAAAAAGTTTTTTTGCTTTCTCTGCAAGTTGGTTTCATGTATTTTGTTATCAACATGTTGACATTCATTCGTGTGTGGAGGGAATGGAATATTTTCCCCCAACATTTTATTGTCTCTATCTCGCTCGCAGCCCGACTTCCGGCCTGATGCAGCCGTGCGTAAGTCACTTCCTGTTGAAGGCCGAGTGCCCGCTCCGCAAAGTGCTACGCATACAGTCACAACGGATGCATAGGAGTGCCAGTATGGCATATATGTAATTTTCATGTGTTTTTCGTATAGCTGCCGTGGCATTTGGCAAAATTTTTGAATTTATTGCTTCAATGAAGCGACAAAACGTCACACAGCCAAATCTACAATCGTAAAATATGAATTGTTGATTATATTAAAGAAAAACTCGGGTCGTAACGTTCGGTTGCCTATTTGGTAGGTCGGATGCCGTGAGGGAAAATCAATTGCAGCCACTGGAAACGTGTTGCAGCGGGGCAATTTGAGAGGACACTTTTGCGGCTTTTGACGGGGCTGCTACGTGCCACTTATGGCTCGGACCACGGCCCATGTTGCACGTAAGCCGTAAACGTTTTTAGTGGATTTGTGGCCTAGCTGTCTGGCTCGTCGACCGGGTTACGACAGCCATAATGTTTCATTAGTGGTTGCTTGACAGCGAATATCTTGTTTTGTGGGATGGGAGAGTACCAGTGGAGGAAAATCAGGCGGCTCTTCAAAACTGCAGATGTACTTGGGTCGAGTTTATTGCATTTATCAAGAGGTCTCTTTTGTTAGATGATATATATTTCTGATATAGTTATGCCTAGAAACTTTAACAATAATTCAACAACAAAACAGAACAACACTTCAGCAACTATCATACTTAACCTGATAATATAATAAAAGTATATGAAAATAATTTAATTGAAAACTGGTTTCGTTCAACTTTGCACTACAAATCAGTATAATTAGTTTCTCAACAAAAGTTCAACAACGATATGTAGCACTCTTCTCCTTAGCAGGAAATGTGTGTTCACGTTAGTTGAATCCGCTCAAAACAGTTTTGCTTTCCTGAAGCAGCAAATGCAATGCTAAATTATCGAAATAGGAATTAGTTTCGCGGAACTTTATTCCGTAATTTATCGTAATGGGGAGCTTTCGCTCCACCTATTACCAGGGGGCCAGGCCTGCTTTCACCACCACTTCAACAACAATATATTGCGTAGCATAAAATTAGGCTGCCATCGTTAAAGGGGGTGAACAACAAGGGCAACTCTTGCCTCAGTGCGACACAAATGGCAAGGCCATCTCCGTATCGCCACCCCTCCATCCCTCCGCGACGTTACTGACGATGGCGACGAGGCTTGCACATTAGTTTTAATGCATGTTTCATGCGCCATTAGGCTTAATTAGTGGCATTCGCAGCCCCCATCCGGGCTCAACTTAAATGAGTTTCAATGTAACGCTGGAGGTCAAGGGTTGAGGCGGGGACTTTGGCCAGACAGGCGGCTTTAACTGGTATGCAATTTTATTATTGTCGCACGCTGCAGGATGTGCAGTAAGCCTTTTATTCCCCTCCTGTATCAGCATTAAGCCCGGCGGTCGGAGGCATTCGTCAGTCCTGCATTTATTTTAAGCGCCCGATGTCCGCACACACGCGCTAGCAAGAAAAATTAAGATTTAATTAAGAAAAATAATAAATGCCTCTGGCCAGGAGCGACCTCGCCAGACCGGGCTTAAAGCACAGCCAAATAAATTGTCTCTTATGGCTGGACACGGACTGTGGGGGCTGCTGGAACTTGGATCGAGCCTGACAGCCTTGGCGGCAACGAGATTTCCCGCTCCCCAGGCAGTCCACGTCGCACGTCGCGAGCAACAATGCCAAATGCCAAGTGCCAAATTTAGATTTCCGCCTATGTCTACCAGCACTTGATTTGCGCCCTGATTAAAGGACCTGTCTCTTCCTCAGTGATGCGGCACAAGTAGGAAAAAATTAGAGGTTCCATAAAGCACATATTTACTTATTTAATAATATAATTTGATTTAAGAAATCCAATTTTGTTAACTATTACTGAAATCTACTTTGATCGAAAGAAAATACCTACACATTTTCGAGAATATACTCAAAACTATAAACCTTCGACCGTAAAATCACTCTTTCACCAAAATAGCTTTATAACCAACCTGCCAAGAAATGGGCTGCGGTAAAAACCACTTCCAGATTTTCGCTGGAGCCATGCTATAATGTGTTATGTTCCAGCTGATTTGATAGACATCTCTGTTGATTTCAGATACTTCCGTCGAATGGCGCCAACACTTTATGGCCAGCAGACTCTGAGCCGAAGACGCGTCGGCTTACAGGCCATAAGCAGGCAGCGAAGCGGACAAAATGTTCGACATGTTTGCCCAGACAGAAATAGCAGCAGCAGCGATGCTGGAGAGGGAATGGGGAATTGGAATAAATTTGGCCAAGACAACCGAAAGTGGCCCAGAGAAACGAGACTAGTTAACTGCGACAGAAGCGACCGAAGTTGGCCGAATTGTAAAGCGAGACATAAAAGCCAAATTAGAAGAGAAGTCGTTGGGCAATGTAAATAAACAAATAAAGACGACGGCGACGACGACAAATGACAGAGAATAAGAGACAAGTTCATGTCCATGTCCATGTCAGCGTCTTCTCGTTGCCGGCTTTACGTGTTCGCCTTATTTCGATTTTTGTGCTTTGAGGCAATTTCAGTTCAAATTTATGGGGCACATTTCCAAAGAACATTTTTCACCTTGTAAAAGTCAAGACCACGAAAAAAGAAAATTACATAAAAGCTTCGTGAAAAGAACAACAAATTTCCAGCGTGCGCATCCAAAAAATTATCAAAACAAACACGACCGCCTCCGAAATGTAAAAATCGGCATGAAAATATTTAGCAATAATAAACAGGCCACGAAATGTTCAAACAGCTCACCGGGGAACTGGAGACAATGCCTGGAAGGTCCATATATAGACAGGAAGGGACAAAGTCGAGGGCAAAAGCCCATCAAGATCAATAAACAAAGTGCAATCGTTCGATTCCGGATAATGTACGCATTTTACCAAAAACCAATTTATGCGGGGAACGTGTCTACTGCGGCTTGTAAACGAATATTCAAGTGCCGACGACCCGCTGGAATAAACTTTTGGAACGAAAGGTCAGTTAGCTGGGAGATTCTCGGAATGAACTTTGTCTGGCTTTGTTTGAATTTTTTTCAGAAATGAGTTTTCTTTTTAATGAGAGATTTACAACTAAATAAAGGTTTTTTTCGATGTGTTTAAAATTTGTATTTATTTTCGTAGTAATCTGTAGGTCAATTTTAAAATAAATAAAGAAGCGAAAATTACAGATAATTTAAATGGAATTTGGTCAAGTTCGGGGTAATGGATTTCTGGTGAAATAACTTTATACATGGAAACCCCAAGAGATTGTATAAAAAATACAAATAAATATAAATAAACTAATTCGAATGAAATTCTCATTTTAATATTGAATACACTGAAAATATAAATCTCATTTCCAACCAAATAAGTGGCAGTGATTAATCTAATTGAATTTGTTTTTTTCGTACTTTTTCACCATCATTTAACTCCGCTGATCCCAGGAAATATATTAGAAATCCCATAACATTAACCCTGCCTGCCGCCACACAAGTTGGCGAATGGAGAAAAAATTACTATAAATAACAGGAAAATGTTTTGCTTATTGTGGCACAAAGCTTTTAATGTACAACCTGGCGTATACACAATATTTTACATTAAGCCAACAAACAAAGCCCCGCAATTGTGAGAGTGCAAATGGTCTTCTGACGGGGAATGGAGGGAAATCCCCAGTCGCTCGACTGTCTAGGTGAGCCGCGGCACGATAGAAGCGATTTTAGCATCCATTTCTGAGGTCAGCCAAGAGATGGATTTCATCCTCTGACTGACAGACTGACAGGCATCGGAGGCATTGGGTGAATCGACAGCTGCAAAGGTGATTCGAGGTGACTGCCGCAGTTTCAGGGACAAAATATTCAGTACTTTAATTCACATTAAATGTTCGATTCTGCCTGTGATAGTAAAACAATAACAACAACAGTCTTTCGATTAAATAACATTATTTACAAAGAAAACACAGGTGAGGCCCATTAATTGAAATGCACGAGCAAATTATTTATGGCATAATTGAAAAATACTTTAACAGAAAACAAATACAAAATATTGTATACATACGATATTTTCAATACCCAACAAGTCTATTTAAATTTAAACAAAGTATATTTTAACTTTAGGAAAAAGGAAATATTTAATTGTAAGTACCTTAAAAATAAAAGAATTTTTCTAAGTAATATTGTCTGTTAAAAGAAAATACAGGATAGTCTTAATAAAAAAAATTAAACTGAGGAATAAACAAAAAAAACAACGCTTATTAAAGCAGAAAATTGCTTTTTCGATTGCGGCCACATCTAGCTGATAATATATTAACTTAACCACACGCTCATACATACATATAGGAAATATAATTTTCAATCGAATTGAAAATACGCCATTAGTTGGCTATTTTCGAATTCAATTTCAATTGGAGGAAGACGCCTTGCTGATTGATGTTTATGGAGCGTAATTTGTTCTGGCTGCTCGCGAGGATATATGTACGAGCATATATATCTTAAATCTGGACAAGGTGAGTCAAATTAATGGCCAGCGATTGAGTAATGACTGCCAATACTCGTAAATGTCGGAATTCTAGTGTTTGAGAAGTAATATTGAAAATGTTGTATAATAAAAGAATGGAAAATATAGGGAAAATTAATAAACGGTTTAAAAATAATATTTTTGTTGTGTTTATTAAGAGCTATTGCATTATTTAAGTTATACTCTTAAAAGGGGAAAACATGATTAGTTGTGTTATATTTTAAAATTTCAAGTTCAATTAAATTCAATTCGGTTTCGTTTGTCTTTTGAAAACCTAAGCAATTTGGGAAACCTTTGGCTGCTATCGCTTTCTATAAATAAATATCTATCAACATTTCTGCATTTTGAGCAGCCTCAAAGCGCTTAATAAGCTGGCCACAAAAACTCATTACGCCTAACGATTCAATGGAATTGCAATGGTACTGAGGTGAAATCGACAACAACGATTTGAAAGGCTCTTTAGCAAATGGAATGTGGCATGGAAACTTTCGCCAGTGTCCTTGCCACATGCAATGTTGCTGCAACGGGAACTGGTTTAATGTGGGACCGCAATCGAACCACAATGCAAGCCTCCCCATAATTCTCAATGCCTCCCTCATACAATAATTGATAATGATTTTTTTCATTTTCGCTACTTCTGTTGTTCGTGTCTTATAAATTATTCAACGTTTTCATTTCAAGTTGGCTCAAAATGACCGGAAAATTGCATTATAGACATTGCGATGGATACAGTAGCGGCTGACGGGCGGCATGTCGGATGGCTTCCACTCGAACATGTCATTGGTGCATTAAGGTCACCCGGCCATGTCAGTGGCGTCCTGTCTGGTCCTGGCCAGCGGCAACAAAGCATAAAATATACATGCCATGGCACAGAACCGAAAAGTGTCACGAAAACTGTTAAAAAGCGCTTCACCAACTTTCACAATCAACAAACATGACAAAAACTGTATGTTCCCATCCCTCGGACCCATTGTTTCGCTTCCCCTTGGAACCAGAAAACAAAAACAAGTGTCAAATACGAGTACACAATAACAAAAACAAAAATGAAATGGCAAAAACTTGCTTCATAAGTTTCCAGAATGAGGGACGAGTGGGCGTTGGGCAGAAATCGGAGGCCAGTGGGTGACCAGTTAGTAAGCACAAAATGCTGTCAGGCTAAAAGAATAAACAATGGTCGAAATATCTTGGACACTAAAGTGTAGTACAAGCACATATGCACTTCGTTAAGTACAACTAATGTTTAGTTTACATTTGGTTTACAAATTATCTAAACTTCTTCTGTGTTACTAATTAAATGTTACTTTTTAAGTTAAACAACATTTAAATAATACCAATTCACTGATTCACAAATTTAGTTGTATTTTCCTAATTATTTAGAGCTCTTAGGAAATTATAAAAAAAAGTGAAACTAACAGTAAATATTATTTAATTGTATATATAATAGAATAAATATAAATATTACTACACAACATTTTTAAAACCATTAAAATTATATTTAGAGGTTTTTCCTGAATTTTTAAAAATTGTTTATTAATGCAAAATAAATATTGCTTTGTTATTATTATATATTATGTTATATATATATATATTCTTCCTGTTGCTAAATAAATCAAACTTCCACGACTACAAATAATATTGTTTACACTCTCAATAATGCAAAGCTTGTCTTTTCAATCATTTCAATAGGAATGTCTGAAAAATAACCATTTGGATGTCACCCAGTCACTCTGAATCCCTCAAGCAATCCCATAGTTTTGAAATCACATCCCCGAATAATACAAAACTAAAGCGCAGCGTCATAAACCAGCTATAATGCCCGCTTAAAGGGTATGGCGAGAGATGAAACTGCTGCGGGAATGGAATTTTTACTGCATGGACATGAGTCAGCGGCAGAATGCATGGCATACGTTGAGGCGCAAATGACAATGAAAAGGGCTTTGTGCTCATGCCCCTCTCTCGGTGTATGCGGGTGTGTGGGTGGGGGATGGAAAAGCCAGTGTGAATGTGTGTGTAATGCGAGACTTTCGTGAGCTAAACGCAAATAATGAAAGTGCAAGGGAGGCGGGGATGGAAACGTGAGATGATGGGAAGCAGTCAACAAGCGAGCGCCAAGTGAAAGTGGAAAGTGCACTCAACACCGAGTGCATCAGTGTGTGTCTCTGTGTGTGTGGCTGCTGTCTGTGTGTGCGTGTGCACTACTTATGCTGCATACTTTGGGGGAGCTGGCGCTCAAGATAAATAGCTGCGGATGCCAGGAAAACAAATCTGCGCACCGTGCTGGCCACCCTTTTCTCTACCAGGTGCTGGAACTGAAAATGCCAGAAGAGAGCCTTGCTGAGGCAAACTTTCTGAATTTCTGTTGGCTTTTTGGTCATAATTATGTTAATTAAGCCATGGGTACCAAAAGTTTGCCATATGCCTGGCAACCGAACAATTTTCGCTTAAGTGAAGCGCAGACATTTAAATTTGAATTTAAATAGCCTTTCCTTTGACTCAGTACTCTTTCTCTTCGAATTCCTTGACACACATGGGGCCTGGGTGCTCCACGTACTTGGGTAACGTTTTTATTTGCATATCATTTAGAGCCCGTAACGGCTGAGGAATGTTGCCAGGAAGTAAGAAAATAAAAAAGGCGGCCTAAGACAAACTACCTGCCTGCATGCAGAGAAAATTCTTTTCTCTAAAATAAATATTCAGGATTAAAGTGGAAATGTAAACGATTCAACAATATCGATCGCCCTTGAACAAAGGACCACCGCATTCCAAAAATCTATAAGGGCCTAGGGTCAGATTACAAAATCAATATTAAGCGACAGACATTCTGACTTTCTGAGCGTACCCAAAATGGAACTTGGCTAAAAGTTTTGATTCAGAAATAACAATTCTTTGATGGCCTTTGAAACGAAACCCACAACCGAAAAGGCCATGTTTTTTGTGCTCTGTACGAGCCTTTGCACACTTTCGGCGGGGCAAAGCAACTCAGTCAGCAATTTGCTTTAATATTAAATGGGTAACGAACCGTAAGAAATATGAACGTGTTATATAGTTTGATGTGAACGCATTTCGGCCAGAATGTAATGCCAGGAATCATTGGGGAGTCTTGCTGCTGGTCGTGGCAGCTGGCAGGTGGCAGGTGAGGAGGGGGAGGCGAGTGCCTGCAAGGTTGAATGGTCATGGCATTGAGCGGCTAAGTGGATGGGTTGTAGGTGGGTAATGCGAACGGGTGGCTTCAAATCTTGTCCGAGAATAACTTTCTCAAACTTTGATTAGGTTTTCACTTGGCCGGAGAAAACTTTTCAAAATCATTTGCCTAGAAATAAATATGTTTTGTCAGTGAGAAAGAGACTTATGATTTTGCCAAATTAATTGCTCAAACTCAAAAGTTTGCAAAAGTAAATTTTCTCGCAGACTGTCAAAGATATTTCATGTATCATTGTCTCGTTGTGGAGAGACATGGAATGGAATTTAACTATAAAACAAACTTTTGTTTTTATAAATTATTTGTACAACAATAACTAAGGCATCATTTTCAAAGATTGATATTCTTCTGTATAAGCCAAGAGGCAAGCCATCCATCAATTAGGTCGTGTCTTGAACTACTTACATCCTTTTACTTTTACTTGGTCTCGAAACTTTTGAGGCCAACCTTGTGCCAGCTTCCTGGCTCAGGCGAAAATTGTTGCTTCTTCTGAGGTGCTCTCTGTGTGTATATATACAGCTTTGTCTGTATATTTCCGCGCCTGTCCGAGTGACGCGCACACAGGCACATTAGGAGCACACCTACTATACGTGGATCTGTCGGTGTGCAAGGTGAAGCGCTCTGGCGGCAAAGACATTCAAATTTAAATACAAATGTTGCACGTGCCTCGTAGGTGTTTCAGTTGCGAGTCTCCCGGCAATGGGCCATATCGGCACGTGTGTGCTGGCCCTGTAGGAGCGTCTGTGTGAGTGCGCCCATTTCGGTGATTGCGCTGCTAAGGTTTAATAAAGCAACACCAAGACGACGCCGTCGAGGGGGACAATTACGTGGAATGGCGAAGAACGCGGAGAAATGGCTGCCATTCCGAGGCATCGAGCACCGGAGTGCCGTGACTCTGCTCTCGTATAATAAAGCAACTTGCCTTCGTAATTGGCAGCCGCAGCCAGAAATAAAAAAGCGGGACTGTAGCATAGGCAAAGGACGCACACGAAAAAAAACTTTAAATTGAAATGAAATGAAGTGTGAAGCGCCGGGATCCGCTCACAGAAAAGGTCGAATGCTGGCACACACCATTATGGGCCGCCTTCCAGGTGCGAGGACGACTGTACATAATTGTTTTCGGTGCGTTTGTTTAGCTTAATTAAAATACCCGCTGCAAACACTGAGGTGTGTGTGGCCACAAAAAGGAAATGTATAAAGGCAATCTGGCATATATATAAAATATTATTATATATTTTATGTTACAGCCAAATTTATTTCTCTAATTTGGTCCTGGAGCTGGCCACGTGATAAGCCAGGCTGGGATATTAAATGTCAATAAACTTGTTGAGCCTTTAGAAATTTTGTTGGCGACATCGTATATTAAATATTTAAATCAACCAAATCCTAACCACAAATTCTTAGTTAAATTGCTCTTTGTGTCTTGCCCATTAAAAATTCCAAGCGCTTGAGCTTGTAATCTCATTTTCCAAGGAATTTGTGCATAGGTTTTGCAGGTATTTTCCGATAAAGCAGAACTAAATGCCAATCAAATGACAAATTGTAAGGCACTTAATTTGTGGTAATTTAAAACTTATTTAATACTTTTGAGACATTACAAAGATGTCATAGTTTGGCTTTAAACTGACTTGAAAGGCTGTTCGGCTTGCATTATAGATAACCAAGCCAGTTACCATTTCGACATGTCACAAAAGTGTCTCCTAGACAAAAGTAAATAAATAAAGCCTTAAAGTGAATAGATCCTTTGATTCCTTTTGAATAGACAGCTTATGGCCATCTTTAAGTGGTGGAGATTTCTCGTAATATCCCCACGCGATCACGACTTCGGGGCATCTCTGGCTCGCCACCTGCTGCTCCACGCTCCTGTCGCCCGTTGTCAGTGGCTGATGTCCTGCCGCCCCCGTCGGTGTTGTTGTTGATGTTGATGTTGCTGCCACTGTTTTCCCCGGGTTTTCATACGGCAAAAAGCAATTTGGCCTGCCAGCGAGCGGCTTTGGTGGTGCGCTTTGGTCCTCTGCGCTGACAGCCTTTTGTGCTGCCGTGTCTGTCCGCCTCCTTGGGCCCTGTCTCCTGTGTGGTCCCTTCTCCGCAAACAAGCCATTTTATACAGTTGCTGCTTCTGTCGCTGCTGTGTTGACACCCCGCTGGCTTTAGCACTTCAATTTTATAACGACAGCGGCGACAGAGCTGCGAAAGTATTCCAGACAGAGGACCAGAGGGCTGTCCAGATCCCATCACCTGCCTAATGGTCTGTGCTGGCTGTTATAACCGGACATTGGCGACCATAACTTTAATGGAAATCACACACACAGAGACAGAGAGAGAGATAGAGAGAGGGAAGGTGGCTTTTTTTCCACTCACTTACTCATTCACTGTTTTTTTTTTTTTCTGGTACATAATCTAGGCTATTAAAATTCAGTGCTGGAGATGACAGTGCGTATACGTAATGCGGCAAGATTGGCCCAAATTGGGTATTCAAAGGACCGAGGGATTTTTCCCCGGCCCAGCCCATAATTGCCGAGCTTTGCGCCACCAAACGAAAGAAGAAAATATAAAATCACATAAAAGCATCGTTTTTATAGGTACCGAATTTTCAGGAATTTTGCGAGCAGGAATTTTAAATCCGCAAAAGCAAGTTAATCCCTTCGTTTATTATGGAATTTCATCTCGAGATGAAACGGCCCGGCGAAGCCGCAGGAACCGCATTCCCCGTCATCCATCATCCGCAGCCAGAAGAACCATCAACTACACTCGCATCCCTTGCTAATGATTGTGTGTATGCCAAGAGGAGTCTTCACCTCGTCCTTAATCAAAGCCAAAAAAACGTTTGCCCGCCGGCGACCGCTTCACACCGATTCAGAAAACATAATATTTTTGAGGGGTGTGTGCGTGCCGGCGGCCTTGGCGGAAAACTTGTTCCTGCCGGAGCATAGTTTCCTCCTACGCACACTTTAATTAAAACGACGAACAAACACGAAACTCTAGCCACTGGAAGGGGAAGAAATGTCGGGCTTATGGCCATCAATCAAAATGACAAAATAAAATGTTTGTTCTCCCGCACCGAGGGCGGGGCCTCTGCAGATAATAATGTGCATTGACAGGGCCCCGTCAAGTATGCAAAGGCACTCGCATTGGGTCCTCGATTCGGATTCGGATTCGGATACGGATTGCCAGTTTCTCGAATTCGACTGTTTGCAGCTGTCGAAAATGAAGAGACCATAAAATGTTGTAGCCAAACGGGACAAGGCAAATGAAATTTATTGCCCTGTTGTGATAAACGTGACGCGCTGTGCCAAAGGGCCACGCCCTCCAGCCGGTGGAGGCGGGTGGATGAGCAGGACATTTTACAAGTGCCCCTTACATTTGATTTGTGTGCCTGTGTGTGTGTGTGGGCCAGGCCAAAAGCGGCTTTCGCCGCCATTGCCATGCGAACGGCTGACAACAGGTTAATGCGAGCCAAGCCGCTGCCGCTGGGGGAGTGGCGTTTTGAATAATGAGGGCCAGATTGATGATCTCTTATGGCTGAACTTGGGTGCAAGTTGGCCAAATTAAGTTGTTGGCTAAATGGTGGAAACCAAGACAAATTCTCATTCGAATTTACGCCGGGGGGAGCTATTGGGGAAAAGGATATTTTGTAAAATTTTTACTAGTCTCTTTGGATATAAACATTTTTTTATTTTTATTTAAAGCTTTTTGGTTTTCATCAAAATAATTAAAATATGTCTTAAATTTATTAATATTTTATTTTATTTAGCAATAACTTAATTAAGTTTAATCAGGTTTTCCTAATCTTTACCAAAAATTTTAAATTATTACCTAATAAATGGATGACATTGCCCTTCGAATTTATATAAATAAAATGCTTTATCTTGCCTAATTTGTTTATAAAAATAACTATAAGGTTTACAACATATTTAAAAATTGTTTTAAGTATAAAAATATGCTTTTATTGCATAGAAATTGCATCCCAATTTATATAGATTTATAAATAAAAATTGTCATCTGTTGAACTTGAACTCAACTTGTGCAAATATCACTCTGGGAAATGTAAAAATAGGTGGCAAATAAATTTAATTTAATTTATTTTTTTTTGGATGCGGAAACGGAAACGGAAACAAGGGTGGTTGCCAACTTCATTGAATTCTAAGGGGAGCCAATGCCAAAGCCAAAGTTCAAATGCAAGTAAAAGCCCTAACCGGATAACTGATAACCTAGAAAAGCTGCCGTGGCAGAGGCAAAACTTTCCCGTTCAAGGTTCAATCAACTTCGCCGGGGAACACATATTTGCCCAAAATTCGTGTCCAACGTGGCGTATGCTCGACATTGGCCCTCACCGTGTTTCTCTTTGCCCCGCAAAGCGGTTTAGTAGCTTGTTTTGACATTTTTCCATCCTGCCTCCCTCTTTTTTTTGGCTTTGTTTTCGCCCGTTTTTTGTTCCAAAATTTCCGCTGGCTCTTCATACCTTTGCGCCTTGCTGCAGCTGTTGCCCAAATTAAGCCTAAGAGGTACAAAAATTCGGCGAAAAAAGCGAAATTCCTCAAAGGTTCCACCAACTGCACTTGCATTCCTTACTTTTTTTCATTGCCTGCTTCCGCCTGCCGGCTGCTGGTTGCCTTTTTTCCGTGAAATTCTTTTCTCTTTTTTGCAATGTGCTACTGCCAACGCCAAAAAAGCCAGTTGGGTTAGTTTGAAGGCTCAGATAAGGACTCTGGGAAATTAATGCGCGACTTCTGCCTGGCTACGGGCGTCTGTTTTTGGCAGCCAACTTGGCCGGCAGATAAGGTTAAGTTTTTGTCTCCGTGTTTATGTGTGTGCTTAAATTTAACCTCACGAATTTGGGCCAGTAAACGCATAAAAAGGAAACAAACACATTGCCATCGGGACGTGTATGTCACGTGAATGGGGCTGGGCCGTTCTTCTCATCCTTCGTGCGGCAATAATCGTAAAATAAAATTTCGTGCAGACCCCAACAGAAGGTGACCAAGACGCTGGCTCCGGGGATACCCTATAGGATTGATTGAGCATATTGGACGCATATTCTAAGCCTACGTTTAATATTTGCCAACTGAGCAGCTTCGCCACCTCGTGACTGGGCCAAAAGCCCAACGAAAACATCCTGCGGCCAAAGGGTATTCGCCATTGACGAATGGCCAGAGTTCAAAGAGCCCCAAATTCAATGGAAAATGAAAATAAATATAGAATTAGCGGGACGAGAGGAGAGGAGCGAGTCGGCATGCAAACGCGTTAAAATGTGAAATTCAATTTTGTTGAGAGGAAACAGGCAAAGGGCAAAAAAGGCATGCCGCAAAAATTCGGTCGGTGAAAAATGTGTGTCTGCTTCTGGGTCTGGGTTAGGAAGTGTGCTGTGTTGGTTACTCTTTAAAGTGTTTAATTTTAAAGGCGGGAATTCCGCCGTTTGCGGCATTAGCCAGCGGGAAATTTAAGGGGAGAAAAAGGAGCTCCTGGGGACTCACCACAATGCGCCTGACACGTGTCATTTTGCGGTAATCGCCCAGCTTGAGGCTTGGCAGGCGAACAATTTCCCGGGATTTGGCTGAAGTGCGTTGGTAGGACGAAAACCCGGCAGCAGGCGCAGAAAGTTGTTCCTTTCCGATTTCCTTTTCGCCACTGATTGCCGCCTGTCAGTTGCAGTTCGTAGCTCACAATTAGCGACGGCAAATGCAAAACTTCACGGCCACAAGACACTGTCTAGTTCCTCTTCAAAATAAACACAACACGTTAAAGCACAAGCTTGGGTTTTTTTTTATGGCAATCACTGTAAACACTGTTCGGCAGAGCCTAACTAAATATGTATATATTTGCAAAATCTTTAATTCTGGAATCTGGTTTGCTCGAGTTTCTCGCCTTCGTTCGTACTTTTTCACAGCGTTTGGCCAGATTTTTTCCCAGGTATCGACCGCTGCGCCAAACGTCTCAGATGAAACTGAACGCTGCCTGAGATTCGCAGCCAGATGAAATACCCCCTGGAAAATCGGAAAATCCATGTGGCCAGGAGCAACAACAAAACTGCGGCAAAGAGCGCAACTGCCGCTCGCTGTCTCTCTCGCTCTTTCGCTTGACTCTTGCTCTCCAGCACTCTTGCTCTCCCGCTCTCGGCACACACACACGGCGTATACGTAACTTTACGACAAAAACCAGCTGAGCGCACAGTGGTCCTCATTTGAGTAAGAAATCCGTCTTCAATAGTTGAATATCGTAGTCTAAATTGGTAAATTAATCAAAATTTATGTTTACTATAAATTTGTTTATGTTTATATTTAATGAGTCGTATTTTCTGAAGTATTAAAACACTGAACTTTCCTTTCTTTATTTCGAACTCCGCAATTCAATTTAAATAATTGAGTTCAATAAAAAAAATTAACCCCTTTATCATTCTAGCATTTTTAATTATTTTTTCGAGTGTGTTTAATTACGACTGCAAAGACTCAAACGTTCTTTTATTTATTGCTCTAAGGTGCTTAATATCCTTCTTTAAAAGTATTTTCCCTTATTTCCACCAACCTTGACCCACTGTATCACTTTTATCCTTTTGATTCGGGCTTTTTTGCAGTGTATGAGAGATGGCAAGAGAGAGTTTTTTTGCGGCCACTGAGAGCGCTTCCTTTAGGCTTGATAAAACTTTTATTTTACCAAACAAATTGCAGAGCAAAAAAAAAACTGAGGCACGCGGGCAACTCGAGAGCAACAGCAGAAGCAGGATTCCGGGGAAAGTCTCGGCTGGAGTAAAAGTTTTTATTGCCGGGAGAGGCGAGAGGACGCTAAGTGGGTGCCTGTCCAAGGGAGTGTATGTTGGACGGTGTGTGTCCGTATGTTTATCTGTTTGTTTTCTTACATTTTCTGTGTATTTCATTGTTTTTTTTTCCTCCCCGCAGCGAGTGAAGCGGGCTGAAGTCGAGAAATTCAAAAATCAGGCACTCCAAACTTGTTGATGAAAAACCACTGCATGTGCGGGAAACTCCCAGACTAGTTTCCATTTTGGGGTGGCTCGGCTCGCAAGGTGGTGGCATATTTACAGGAGCCAAGGAGCAACATGTTGATTTTACACGTGCTCGACTAGAGCGCACAGGTGCCGATGTTAACTCGTCCAAATGTGAGATAGCGTCCGTCTGCGAACTCCTCGTGTGTGTAATTTAAAAATGCAATTCATTAAGCGCGCTAATTGCAATTTAATTGCATAACGAGCAAAAGGCAGAGATCGCAATCAGAACATGATTTTCCCTCCATTTCTCTTTTATATTTTGAAGCCGGAAATTGCGCTGCTCACAAATGGAGCACAGATTCCATCAACTTTTGGGGCTTAATTGAAACAGGTTCCTCAGTTTGGGAACGATTAGGCCAAAGAAAAACAGGGCAGGCAAGATTTTTGGTTTTCAGGAAGAGTAAAATTTCGAGGCAGCCTGACAAGATTTATAAAAAGGGTTCTTTGGTTAAAAACACTAAGGTAATTGTAGCCCAAGTGGAAACCCTTGCAGTTATAAGAAACTCTCAAACTTTTGAGTTGGAAAAGATTTTTGTTGGAAAACCTGTTCAGAAGGTAAGAAAGGAAGAATGCTAATATCCAACTAATAAGTATCCGTATTGTTTAGTAATAATATCTTTCAAATACATAGAAATGAAACACAAATTTAATTTCAATTAATTTAAAAATTTGTTTATTTTTATATACTTTGAAACGGATATTTTCTTAAATTTAAATACGATTCGGCAGGCTTAAGGAAAGGCGTAAGAGCTTACCAACTTAATCTATGACAAAACGGAAAATTTCTGCTGTTATTAAGCCTCACATGCATGTTTTCTGCCTTGCTTTTCGCTTTTCTTGCTCGTTTTTCTTCTCTTGTTTATCAGCTTTTTTGTTTTTCCGGGCTCAAAGTTAGTCGCTATTATTGCTGCTGCCCGGACTGCCTTCTGTTTTGCTGTTGCTGCCTTTTGCTTAGACCGGCAGTTCCGGTGAAGGAGCCGCAGCAGCGTGCCCAAGTGGCCCGAAAGGGGATTTCCCAGTCCCGGCTGCCACGTGTAATCCTTTCTGCCATATGACCCCACCGGTAGCCATTCCCAATCCCATTCCCATGGCCCTCCGTCCGGGTCTCGCTCGCATTCTTTCGGTATTTTTAGGCTTCCCTTTTCAATCTTTGCCATTGTTGGGGTTTCTTGTTTTGTTTGGGCTTTGATTACTTTAAGTTTTGGTTTTCGAATGATTGGAACAGCTCCGTGGAGGCGGCACTGATAGGTCTTTGATGTAAATGATAGCAGGGGAGGATTTCAGCCTGGATATTGGGGATTGAAATTTACATTTGGGCCGGGATCAACTGGTATGTATATATGTTCGTATATATCCAATGCCATCGGCTTTGGCCGGTAATTCATTTCATAATTACGCATTTGGCTTAATTGGCGGAGTTGGACCGTGAATTGTGGTTAGCCATTCAATTTGAATATTATGCCGGATTATTCCCCCTTTGCAACGTGCGTAATAATTTATCATAATTTCATAAACTAGCCAGTGGCCACATAAAGCGCTGCACAACTGCATAGAAATCGGGGCAACTATTTCAGGAATCCTCGTGCCAATGGAGCGATGATAAAAGCGGCTTTACGATGAATACTCAGCGCCAACACCAAATGCCACAAGCTCTTGAATGTGTCGTTAAAGCCAAACATTGCAGAATCAACAGAGTGATTATACCCTTTAAAGAGGTTAGGATGACATGGCAGGGTCCCGGCAGAATAATTTGCTAACCCTCGAAGTTTGCATCACAGCTTTACGTTACAAAATTGCATGTATGATAGCCGATCTATTAGCAAAATATTTAAACCAGATCTTTACAACCGAAGCTGCCCTAGCTGGTCAATATATAATCCTTAAATAATCTTGAATATTAACATATGTACATTCCTAAAATTTTTGCAAGCTACAGAGTATTCTACATTCGTGTTTGGACCACAAGTTTCAAATTCGTTTTTCATTGCATGAGTTTTATGGCCACGCTGCAGCACTATTTGCTGACAATTAACATTTTATGCGTTCTATTTTTTCCAGCTTTTATATCGCCACTTCAGCAGCTACTAACTGCCTAATCAAGAGTTAATCCAGCCGGCCCTATCCCATCCTCCTCCTAAGTAACTGCTTTTGCGCTGCCAGTGAGGTCATAGTTGGGGCTTCTGGACCGACGCATAATAATTAGCTACCAGCGCAATTTGCCGCAATTTATGCGCATACATTCGGGCAAAGGACTACTGTGCTCTACGCGCTTATGCCTTTGTTCAATTTATGCAGAACATTTTGCGATTGTAAATGCTTAAACGATGGAAAAACCGGAGCCAAATGTTTGAGCTGAGTTTGCCATCCGGTTTTAATTGTGGCCAAGCACAATGAATCTCCATCTCCATCTCCATCTCCATCTGCAGCTCGCCTTCCTTGGAAAATGACAGCTTGTGTTAAGTGAATTTGGTCGCCGCTTTCTATTTGCCATTTCAATTGCAAATTAACTTTGCAATCCAATGTCTGACAATGGCAAAAGCCCTCGACCGACATGTGTGCGAATGCCAGGCAACGGACGCACATGGATATATATATTCTATATGTGTTTCAGAAATATATATATGTACAAACACCACATGGCAGCCACAAAAATAAACTCAACTGCTGCTCTTCCTGCTGTCGAGTGGAGAATGCAATGCTCTTTGCTTCGCTGGGCGCCCACGCCCCATTCCCTCAAGTTATTTCTAATTAAAGCTTAATTGTCTCTAGCTGACAGCCATATGTAGTTAAATACGCAGAGAAATTAAGCTGCGAGTCAAGAAATTAAACTTTAACTGTTCTTCCTGCCCTAGTGAATTATTTCTTTTTCGGATTAGACGGCTGGAATTCAATGCCAATCGCTTGTGGCCGGGCTTACACAATTTTGGGGATTTTTCAACTAACTTCCCTGGCCGCAACGATTATGTTCGTACGTGCATCAATGTTGCTGCAGCTGCCACAGCCTGCAACCAATGTGGCAGACAAAACAACCACTGGGGCTGCGGCTGTGGGCGGTGGGTGGCAGACAAATTTACATAAAGACTTAAGCCAGAAAGCCAGGAAACGTGGCCGAGTCACGTTTATTGGCCACAGGCTGGTCACACAAGCAGCACAAATCATGCAAAATTAAATTCAAGTGAGCCGATAGGAGCTCTCTCCGTCCTTCCATTCAGTTATTGATTGAAAGTTCTGTCCGACTTTTTTTTGTGAATTTTCTAGTCTCTCACGGAATGCAATTTGCCATTGCCACTGCTGGCTCCCCAAAGTTACGCATACGCCGTGTTGGCCGCAAGCCCACTAAGAAACCATTTTGGTTCAAGTGTTTGGCCAAACAAGGGAACATGTGTCTCTTGTCTTGTTGGAACAGGAGCATAGGAAATTGCAGGACACTGCAAACACAGCAGGCAGAGCGGACCAAATGAGGGCAACAACAACAGCCACACTCTTGCTAGGACCTGCGACATGTGCGTGTGCTTTCGAAATGAAATGAAAATGCGGCACCCAGGACATGTTTTGGTTTCGAAGGAACTACAGAAAATTTGCTGATACAGAGGCGAATCATGTCGACGAGATGTTTTCCTTCATACGGAAGCATTTCTGAGCAATATAGATTGCATATAAACTGATGCTGCACTCATCGTTGATTAAAAACATTCGTGTAACTTGCAAGACTTTATTGATCATTGGGTCTCTAAAATGTAATATATTCATTGAATGAAATAACTAACTAACTAACTTAATTTTAAACATTTTGTTCAATTTAGCCAAACTAAACTTAGCATGGCTTTTAGTAAGGCAGTCCTCGTTAGAGTTTATTCAGAGTTAATTCATTCATAATCAGGCTTTTTCATTAGCCTGGCCCACTTCTTTGAAACTTTGAGTTATATACACTTATTGTAGACGTTAAAAGTTCAACGCAACTAGTTTGAATAAATATAAAAGATACATTTTGTGTATCTTTGATCAAGTTTTAATTATAATTCCTCTTTTTGTTTGACCACATCGCGCACTCCCTCCATGGTGTGCTATTTAACTTATTTATGACTTTGTGTTTTGGTTCAACAAATTTAATTAAAGTTCATTTTACGGCCATTCATCAGCAGCGTAGTCGTATGTGAGGGCGTATCTGTATGCAAGAATATACATATGTATATATGTAAGAGTATATATATAAATTGTACAGTGCACAATTATGGGTCGACATTTAAATAATATTCTTTTTGGTAGAGACAAATTGCTGCAGATTTTGTATTTGGCAGTCAAGAGGGCGGGTTTACAAGTTTTACAATGGTAAGAAATAAATATTCAAAGGTATTTTTATTATTAAGAGCATTTATAGATTAACTTTAACAATTATTATCAAAAATGTTGTATATTGCAAATATAACCTTTACAAATGTTAATTTTAAATTGATTATTTATGGCCCTACAGGAATACTCCTGCATGGGCGCTAGTTAAAAATTGGTTTAGACTCATTAGAGTGTTCCTCTCCACGGAAATCTTTAGTAAAAGGCGAAAGATTTA
>JAEIIJ010004490.1:0-26149 GCA_018904815.1 Drosophila ogumai
AATTTTTTTTTTTAAGAGAAAACACATATTTCGACTGACAAAAAAAAACCCAACAGATCGAATGATGGGCACTGGCTTACATGAGTGCCCGTCATCCGATCCGTTGAATCAGTTATGCGAATTAAGTGCCTTCTCTATTTGGTTCCTCCTGTCCTCCTGATCGTAGAGCGAGTATTGGGGCGAGGCGTTGGATAGGAAGCTGGATCTATTGGAGATTTTGGAGCGCAGCCGCTTCTGGGTTACCAGCTGCGTCATTTTCCGGAGCGTTATGTAGTCCCTGTTCAGCATGCGGCACAGTTCAATGAAGATGCAAAGACGCGGCGACTTCAGGTCGGTGGCCAGATCATAGGCGAAGTTCAAGACCTCCTTCTGACGCTCGAACTTGTGCAGCACGGCATGCGACTTGGCCATCAGCATCATGCTGAGAAACTGCCACACCAGGCTGTTGCATGCCTTGGCCTCTTCTATGGCCCTGCGAGCCGACGACAGACACTGGCTAAAGTGGTTCTGCTGCATGTGCCGATCGGCCACTTCGTGGAGCAGATACGCCCTCTCGATCGGCAGACGGGCGAACAATAGCCGCCGCTCCAAGTGCTCGATGGAAGTCCTACAAAGGTCTTAACAAGGACACAAATCAAAGCACAGATTTCAATACTCACTGGTGGTCGGCCATTGTGCGGTCCGTGTGCGGTTTGTCGCCGCCCGCACTGGAATAGGAGGATCGATCGCCGAAGATAACCTCCGTGAACTCCAGCGGCTTGGCCGCGGGTATATTGAGCAGATTGCACATGGCGTTCTTATCGTGGGGCGTCACTGGCGTCTTGGGAATGCGGTACGTATCGCAGAGACTGAGAGCCAAATGGTTATAGACCTCGTTCATGAACTCCACCTTCCAGGGCATCAGGCGGTCGGTCTTGAGGATCACATAGTTGCCCATCACGTCCTCGATGAACTTGCGCAGGCACTGCTTAACCAAAGGCAATCTTAGGTACTGAAATACTCGAGTAACGTAATATCAACTTACGGATATATCATTCGTTTTTCTCAGCACGCGAACTGTGTGAAGGATACTGTGCATATTGCGTCTGGTCTGGTATTGGATCCTGAACAGATTTGCCTCCCTCATCCGAGCCTCCATAGCGGGACTACGCTGAAAGTACTCATTGTACATGGGACTGCGGGCGTGAAGCATTCGGGCAAAGGACTTTATGCGCTGGAACGATCTCTCCAGACAAGCCCGCCTCTCCTTCGAGGTCCCAAAATTCCTGTCCAACAGCAGCTGTGGATTGTCGCGTAGCGTTTTCATGAATATAAAATCGGTCCAATTGCGACCCAAGTAGTTCTGGTAAAAATTCTTGGTCTTTCGAAACCTACGCTCGCTCTCCATGGGCGACAGCAGCACCTCCTTTCGATCGATATAGCTCTGGACATCGCACTCCTGGTTAGCCTGTCGTATTTTCCACAGTGGCCGCTTGTCCGCCTTCTCCAGCTGGTCCCTCTTGTGTTCGTAGAAACCGGGCATTGCCGTCGAGTGCTCCATATAGAACTTTGAGAGACTGTCACCGGTGCTATCCTTGAGATTGGCATTCACGGCATGTAAGCGCCTTTCAAAGGGCTCCAGCGAAGTGCCAATATTTCGGCGAACATTCTCGTGCAACAGAGCCTTGTTGTCCTCGAACCGATTGAGATCGTAAAGGCAATCGGCCATTTCCATGGTCACAGTGGCATCCCACACCGTCATCGCTTCCGTGGCCATTTTACTATCATTCAAGGCACCCTGAGCCAAGCCCACGGCCCTTTGGAATTTGCTACGCAGGCAGAGGGCCTTTTGATCGATGACAGCATCGCGTCGTGCAACGCACAGATCAAAGTTCCTCATGGCATCCATGTCCCGGCGCCGCCTTGCAAAGTACTTGCCCCAACTGCAGTTGATTTGCCGCTGCCCCTCCGCCGTTAAATCTAAATGCATCCATGGTTTTTGATTGGCGGACATTGGCGTCCCTATAGATGTGTCCCTCATTGTCTCAGGCTCAGTCAAAATACGTTAATAAAACACTAAAAAAAAAACCTAAAATAACTATGTATAAAAAAACAAGGTTTTAAAAACGAAAGAGTTTTTGTTGATATGAAATCTCAAAGGAAAATGATGGGAAAATCCAATACACCTGATATGAGAACAAGTTCTGAAAAGTGAATATTTAACAGTTTGCAATTGGATCATTAGTAGGTAATACGTATAACTTGTAAAAAATGTATATAAAAAATCATAAAAAATATATAACACGTCACAAGTTTATCGACAGTTTAATTAAGTACTTTTTATGTGTATAATATCTTTACAAGTCACCCGGCAACCGAACTTAACAACTGCAAATACAATTTCAAATACAAAAACGGTAAATACATTAAAAAAAAAAACATATTAAATCATTAAATTCACAATCAATCACAGGCATCACTTCGGCTGGAAGGGATCTTTTTCGATATATTTGTCCAGACTCTCATCACCATCGGGCTCCACCTGGGACAGCTCCCCGAATCCCTCCTCGTCAACGAAACAAATCTCATGGCCATCCGGATCGGCGAGTATCAGCACCGAAACGGTGGCCTTACCCGGCGTATCCAGGGTGATCAAGGGCTTCAAAATGGAGCCATTGGCTGCCTTTACCGCCTCATGAAGCGGTGGCTGCTTGGCCGATGGAATGGCAAAGGCAATCCTTCCATAAGCTTTGGCTCTGTCCAGCGGCTCCTTGATCTCGGTGATCTGTAACGTAGCCTGCGTTGCTCCGTAGCTTAGGCGCAAACTCTGTTTGTTCTCATCAAGCAATTGCATTTGAAGCAGCTCGTGCCAGTACTTCCGGGAGATTTGCAGATTGCTGACATTCAGCTCCACCGACTGGACGGGATCCGAGCTGGCCGCTGGCTGCTCGATCACGTAGAACTTGTAGCCATCCGGTGAGGTGAGCAGACTGCCTTTGCCAGCCACCTTTTGTACAGGATACGAGTGCTTGGCGGCCTGCGAGAGAATTTCCGTGGAATGAATGGTTACGCCACCAAAATCGTTGCCTTGGAGAGAGAAAATTGTAGTGTATTCATTAGGAAATTGCTAAATTCAGAGTGCAACTCATATTTTAAACTTCAATTTAGAATGTTTAAGTAGTTTTTAAAATAGCATCACAGATTAATCATCCGATAGATTTCTGCCTACTCAAAGATAGCTGCGTGTTTTAACTTCTTCAAGAGATTATGTATTTTTAATCTATTGAAAATTACGCACAGTCACTTATCAAATCTAAAAATAGTGGAAAATACATTCAAACGAAACACTTAATTATAAAGTTCTTAAAAAGAGAACAAGCCTTTTGTGATTTTAGATAAGGAATCCGGGGATTAAAATGTTAAATGTTAACTTTAAGTCAAATCAAATATTAATTTTCTTGTTTAAATACTTTCTTTCCCATAATAAATTATATAGAGTTAGGGACTACCAAGATCTTTCTCGGATAAGAATACGAATTCATCTCTATAGTCTCGTTAAGTTAATGCCTTACCCATTTTATAGCTGCTAACTCCATAATTATAGGTAAGCTCGATGACGAAATGCGAATCCTCGGGTCCGTACCCCACCATCGTTTTGCTCCACCGGTTGTCATAGGGCCTGTGTAAGGGTTAAACATTACCGTTTTAAGTTACTCCTCAGCTAAGCCAGGCATCTCGCTTGCACTCACCCATTGCATTCGGCGTCGCAACCTTCTTTGAACTCCTCATGCCGCAGCACCTGTTGCCGCGAGACAGAACGAGAGAGCACGATTAAAACACAACTAATTTTGAAGAGTGGGAATAATAGAGTTACACCGCCATTATATGACTTTATCTGGCATCTGGGCTTTTTAATTAGCGACTGCCAGTCGTTGACACGTTGTTCAGATAAAAATCCGGCCCAGACACAACAGCAGCGATAAGAAAGTCTGCCGATTTATGCATGCACTCCCAAAGTGATAAACCCCCCTCGCTCCCTCTCCTTCTTCCACTCTTCAACCGGTGGATATCAACAGCCCTTTCGCTCACCTTCATTCCAAGGATTTGACGGAAGAAAAAGGCGTTTTTAGCCCGATCGCCGATCTTGAAGACATAGTGGAGAGCACGTCCTGGAATCGCTGACATGGCTAGGTCCGTTTAAAAGCTGCTCCGGGGAACTGGGTGAAATGTTTTCCGATCGGACTGCGGCCGTGCTTTTGTAAGGGAACGGTGATGGCTAGAGTTGGCCAAATCATCGTTAAAAGCGCCATCGATAGTGGCCGCAGATATCGATTGTGTGACTAATCGATTTCGTTCCATCTCTGGTTCCATGGTCTACTTTATTAGGAGACGCACGGTCACACTGACTGTAAACCAAAAACCTGAAACATTAATTTGATTTTTCCGCATCCATTTTAAGAGAAACAAACATAGCAAGATGCCCGATGCCGAACAATTGCCCGAGGGATGGGAGAAGCGCACTAGCCGCTCAACCGGTAAGGCATACACTTAACGGAGAACTGGGCTAAAACAGCAAAAACACCGACCGGCGTCTATAAAAATTTCGCACACTAAACTAATTCATTTGTAGGGTTGAGCTATTACCTGAACGTGCACACAAAGGAATCGCAGTGGGATCAGCCCACGGAGCCGGCCAAGAAGACCGGCGGTGGTGGATCCGGCGGTGGGGCAGGCGACTCACCGGACGAGGTGCAGTGCCTGCATCTGCTGGTGAAACACAAGGGCAGCCGTCGGCCCAGCTCCTGGCGGGAGGAGAACATTACCAGGACAAAGGAGGAGGCCCAGCTGCTGCTGGAGGTGTATCGCAACAAGATTGTCCAGCAGGAGGCCACCTTTGACGAGCTGGCACGCTCCTATTCCGACTGCAGTTCCGCCAAGCGGGGGGGTGATCTTGGCAAGTTTGGCAGAGGTAAGAACCGGCGAGCAAGTATAACAATATTTACAAGCTGATCCCGATCCTGATCCTTCACAGGTCAAATGCAGCCGCCATTTGAGAAGGCTGCCTTCGGCTTGAACGTTGGCCAGTTATCGGGGATCGTGGACACTGACTCAGGACTGCACATTATCCTGCGCAAATCGTAAAAAACTCGTCGATTTACAGCAACAACAGTGTCATCGCATAAATAAAACTTAATTTACAGTCATTTCTCAATATATAGGTTTATGTATTTAAAAAAAAGTATGTTGTCTAAGCTAGCAAAAGAAACGGGGATTTCTCAGTTCTCAGTTTCATTTGCCGTTTTTCAAGGCCAGTTTTGTGGCCAGCATCTTGGCCCCGGGCGTCTTCTGGCCAAGCAGTGTCTGGCCAAGGCTCCTCTCCGACGAAATGGTCTCCTTGCAGGACTGCAGCAGCGAGGGACTGTTCTCCACCAGCTTGACGAGAACGAAGCAGGCGCGATTCACACTCAGCCAGGAGTTGAGCTGAAAATGGAAAGAAAGCGGAGAGTAATCACAATGGGAACAGAAACAGGAAGTTATTTCCCAATAAAAGAAAATATAAATACAAAAAAAACTGAATAAATGCTCAGATCTAACATTACAAACAGCACTTGAGCAATGATCTTAACACATTTGTAGACTCTTTGAAACATACAAACTTAATTAAACCATTAAACTAGTCTTCTTAACTAAAATCTTGATTTTAATATACAAAACAGAGCTGGGAAAACGGGGAAAGTAATTGGAAATACTCACCACTTCCACATCGGCGGAAAGGTTTTGCAGAAGCTGCTGTCCAAAGGTAATGGCACCCTCACGCTTAACATCATTCTTGAGGATCTTCTTCAGGACAATGTGCATGCCGGCCTCCTCGATGCCAGAGACTTGTGGAGCTGCTTCTGCTGGCTCCGCTTCCTTTGCCTTCTTGGCCTCCTTTTTGGCTTTTTTCAGCTTGGGGGCTCCGCCTTCCTCCTCCTCCTCCTCCTCAGACTCGTCGTCCTCCTCTTCGCTGCTGCTAATTTCGGTCTGGAGCAGTTTTTTGCGTTGCTTGGTAGCCTCGGCTATGATGGCCTCCACATCGTTGTGTGCCTTTTTCTTATCCTGTGGCTGTGGCCCGGCCGCATCCGCTGTAATGCGCCACTCCGGCTGGGCAATCACTTTGGCGAGGGCGGTGGCCGCCTTTTCATACGATTCTCCCTGAACTGCAAAATCCAAATTAATAATAATTAAATTAATAATAATAATTAATATAAACCGGGTGGACTTACGGTGATTGAGGACATCGGCGGTGACCAGGCCGATGTGACTGTTGGACAGCCAGAAGGCCGGATCCTCGACTATGTTTTCAGCAATCGGTGCCTCGATTTGCTCGAAAATCTCCTTGCGGCGCAGCTCCTTCTCCTTCTTGCCGTAGGCCAAGCCCTCGTCCACCAAACGAATAAACTTTGGATGGAAGCAGGTGGTATCACCCGGTGCCACGAGCCACTGCACCACTCGTCGGCCGTACTGGTTACCCACCAGCGTCTTTAGATCGCCATGCAAATGATCGTAGATGGCCTTCTTGGTGGCCTTTGTGTCATCGAGGGCATTCAGCAGCGAGATGAGGAAAACGTGGCCGTGCTCGTGGGTGGCGATCTTCAGTAGGTGCTCCTTAATGTTCTTGATAATGGCCTAAGGATATAGGAAGTTTAGATTTTGGGAAGCTTCGTACTTGGACTTGGGTACTCACTCGACGGTTCTTGGGCGTGGATTTGTAGAAGCAAATGACACCGGCCTCGCTGCCTTCTTTGGTGGACAGCATGTGGGGCACTAGAGCCGCAAAGGCAGTCACTGTCTCCTCCAGCTTCTCCTCGTCCTCGTCACAGGCACGCAGGTATTCCAGCATCACGGCATGGACGAGAGAGCTATCCACCAGCTGCTTATTGGCCACATGGTCCAGATTCGCTTTCACGGAGCCCAGAATAGATGCCTTCATATTGGTGGTTTCCTTGTAGGTGTCACTCAGCGACTTGACACTCGAGTCCTTCGCCTTGCGATACAGATCGCCGTAAAACTCCTGCCGCATATGGATGCGCTGCTGGGGCGTGGCACTCTGGTACATCGTGTCCAGCAAGCTACTGGCTATACTATGACCCGCCAGCCGTACTACGTGACCCATCAGGCTATCCACCAGTTTCGTTTTGGTCGCTGGTGCTCCGTATTTAAGCATTCGCTGGACGCAAAACTGGGCGTACTTCGACTGGCACATTTCCACGGTAAAGGGCAGCAGCTGCTCGGAGATTTCGGCCCGGAGAGCGGGAGAAGCATATTTTAGCATGCATTGAAGCACGCGGGCAGTGTCGTGGGCCTTGACCACTTTGGATATGGTGTCGCCCACATTAAGCACCTTGTATATCTGCTCGACCAGCTTGTCCTTGTTCTCCGTGCGGCGGCTGTCAAGGGGGAAAGACGAGAAGATTATTTTTGTATTCACAAGGGTTCAGTGAAGGAAGGCCTCACCATCGCAGCTTCTCGTAGATCTGCTTGGCCTCCTTGGTGATTTCGTAGGTGTCCCTGGTGCTCTTGCGCTTGAGCTTGAGGTCCTTTTTCTCCTGCTTGAACTTGGCCCAATCCTGTTTCTCACCCTCCGCCGGTGGCTGTGGCTTTCCAGCGAACTTATTATTGTTGTTTCCGCCAAACTTTTTGCCACCGGATTTATCGAACTTCTTGAATCCTCCCGCTCCTCCACCAGACTTGTCGAACTTCTTGAATCCTCCCGCTCCACCAGCGGACTTGTCGAACCGCTTGCCCGACCCTGCTCCGCCGGGCTTGGCACCTCCTCCGGCAGATTTGAATTTCTGTCCATTGACCGGCTTGCCGGGCGATTTGTTGGGCTTGAAGGCCGGCGGAGGCTTAGCGCCTGTTTTCGCCACCTTTGCAGTTCCCTTTGGCTCCGAACTGACCATGTTTTTTGCTACTATTTCTTGCACTTAAACTATTTGGAAATGTTGTTGGAAGAGTTACAAATTCTACACGTGCTGAGGGCGCAGTGTGACCGTCGCGCATTTAATACATGATCGTAAATAAGCCATATTAACTAATCAGAAGCGGGCACTTTATTCTACGGTCAGTAAAAACCAAAGAAAACAATGCTTTTCAGAATAATCCAAAACGAAATTGGATATGGAAATACCATTAATATATTAATAACTTAGCGCTTTTTAATCAAGCAACAAAAATATCACGATATACATATAGTTTTATACAAAAATATCGATATATCGATATCTGTATATACTTTTCACATCTCCATTGACAACCGGCGATAATAATTATTTTTCAAGCACACGTGCAAGATATTTTAAACTTCCAAACTTGCATTTTTATTTTTGATTGAGTACAACATAAAACACTGTTTTTATTCCGCTGCGAGACTCTTACCAAATTCCTTGCATCACGTTATTTAGTAGAAAGCGATACGAAATGTCCAAAACGGCGGCATCAACGCCTCTCTCCGCTAACTCAAAAACGGTAAAAAAGAACGGTAAAGCGGCCACCAGCACAGGTCAATCGACATCTAATGGCGGGAGAGCACGTGCCAACGGTAAAGATAAAAAGCAGCCACCGTTCGATCTAAGGAACCTGGATGCCTTGACAGAGGAGCTGCTCGGCGACAAGAAGAACCTGACTGCAGCCCAGAAGGTACAGCGTAAAATGCTCGAGGAATACCTGTGCAACGAATTCGCAGAGAGTGATGACAGCTCGGAGGATGGCGAGGCAGATGACAGCAATGAGAAGCCGTCGGGTTACGGCAGCGATAGCGACTCCGACGATAATGATTACACCGAGTATACAATGAACATATCCAGCCCAGAAGCGTCGCCGCAGCCGCCGCCCACCGCCACGAAGGCTGTCCCAAAGTCTCTGGCTGCCAGGCCAACCGATCGTAAGCGAAACAGTCTTAGTGCCAACAATGATGCAAACAATAACAATAACGAGCCCGACAAGCGCGTTCCACCACGTAAGATGCGTCGCACTCTGGAACAAACTGAGCCTGTGTATGAGGATGGCAAGGCTCCCTACTGCCCGCTGGTCGTCCGCAAGTCCCTGCCCGCCAGCACAGTAGCCAAATCCTGCCCGTTGCCAGAAAGTCGTAAGAGCCTGGCGGCCAATGAGGCAAAGTCGTGCCCGCTGCCGCCCAAAGCAAAGGTCAGCCCCCGAGTAGATGATGAAATGCCCAGCACAAGCACCACCAGCACAAGCCCCACCAGCACCAGCACCAAGCAAGTGAAGCAGGAAGCCATTGTGGAAGTACCAAAGGACGTGCACAAATCCAATAGCATCGAGGAGGGTCGCCGCATTTTGCAGTGGATCATGAACCCGGTCAAGCCGGATGACTTCTTCAGCGACTTTTGGGAGAAGAACGCCTGCCTGGTGCAGCGCAAGAACCCCAAGTTCTTCTCTGAGCTGATCTCATTCCAGATGATCGACGAGATGCTGATTCGAAATCACCTGGAGTTCACCACCAACATCGATGTGACCAGCTATACGGACGGCAAGCGCGAGACGTTGAATCCGGAAGGCAGAGCCAAGCCGCCAACGGTTTGGGGCTTCTACGGCGACGGCTGCAGCATTCGCATCCTGAATCCGTCCACCTATTTGGCCGGACTGCGTCAGGTGTGCAGCATGCTGCAGGAGTTCTTCCATTGTTTGGTCGGCGCCAATGTGTATCTGACGCCGCCAAACAGTCAGGGATTCGCACCGCACTTTGATGACATCGAGGCCTTTGTGCTCCAGATAGAGGGACGCAAGCGCTGGCGCCTGTACATGCCCCTCCAGCCGGCCGACGTGCTGGCCCGCGAATCCTCTGGGAATTACAGCCAGGAGCAGCTGGGCGAGCCCATACTGGACGAGGTGCTTGAGGCCGGCGACGTTCTTTACTTCCCGCGCGGCACCGTCCACCAGGCGATCACCGACAAGGACCAGCATTCGCTGCACATAACGCTGAGTGTCTATCAGCAGCAAGCGTATGCCAATCTAATGGAGCACCTGATGCCGCACGTCCTCCAGAGAGCGGTGAAGCAGAGCCTGGCCATGCGCCGCGGCCTTCCGCTACACACTTGGCAGAATCTGGGCCTGGTGCATGCCAGCGATCAAAGTCGCACTCGCGGCCACTTGATAAGGGCTGTCCAGGAGATGGTACAGAAGTGTCTGGTGCCCACGGAGACTGAGATCGACTGGGCGGTGGATCAGGTGGCCAAGAAGTTTCAGCACGAGGCCCTGCCGCCTACCATTCTGCCGGAGGAGAAATTGCGCACGGTCTTTGGGTCGCGAAGCGAGCGGGATGAGAAGGGCTATTGCATCTGTGACTACGAGTTTACCGATCAGACTTCAATCCGTCTGCTGCGCGCCAACATCCTACGACTGGTGCAAGCCGAAGGCTCCTTGCGGATCTACTACTACGTGGACAATGCCTTGGAGTACTGCAAGTACGAGGCCAACTTCATGGAAATTGAGCCCACAGAAGGCGGTGCCGTTGAGACCCTGATAAAAGCCTATCCCGCCTATATAAAGGTATCTCTGCTGCCGCTGAAGAACGCTGATCGCAGGATAGAGGTGGCCACGGCTCTGTGGGAGCGCGGTCTCCTGATGACCGAGAAGCCGTTTAAGTAAAAAGTTAAAAAACATAAAAAATGTGATGATAACTAGAAGATAATAATATTGTTAAAAATATAGTTTTTATGAAGACTCTGCTGTTTTGCCTGCCAAAATATGAATGCACGCTGAAGTCCCAATAACTCGCATCAATTCATTGTAATCGTCATTTATCATTTGTAATTCATTTCCCATTTGGACACTCGGCCCGCAAAATCCCTGAGTTTTGTGGCTGTTCTGTAGGCGTCCGCCCGGGTTATGAAACCAAATCGCAAATTTGTAATATACACATTGGTTCGTTTAACAACAACTTGTTTTACTTTATTTGGACTAGCTACACGAATTGGGAAAGAAGGGGAGGGAAGTACATTATGTGTTCTCCCTTAGGCGCTGCGGATTTTCTTGCGTTCGCGGTAGAGGCTCTCTTTCTGAACTGAAAGATAAAGAAAGGATTGAAACAATGTAGCTTTAGGTTAAAGGTAAATCATACAAAATTATAATACAAATAAAAATTATAATATTGATTTATATTTTAACGTTATTTTAACACTACAATATTATAATTCTCAAGTTACAATTACGAAGGTAGTCTTTAATCCCCACGCACCACATAAGGGTTAATCCACACTCACTCTCATTGCCGGTTTTTGCGGGCGAGACTACCTTTTATAACTGTATCATGTTATTTCTACTCACTGTAGGGATCGAAGCGTATTATCTCCAATTTGTCAGCCAAACGATCACGAAAGGCATTAAACTGATGCCCGCTGACCGCACTTTCCAGCACAACCATGATGCGCCTGTAATATACGGACAGCAGTCAAACACAAATTCGATTCAAAACAAAAGGTTTACTCACTTGCTCTTCACTTTTTTCAGTAAAACGTTTGTCAACCTCATTTTGATTCAGCAAACTTGGTAAACACACAAAACAACAAGAATTCCGCAGACTTGTGCAAGCGTATAAGTCGAACAGCTGACTGGACTATCGATAGGCAGACGTAGCTGACAGCGATAGTGCTATCGATATCGATATCGCAACGCTAAATTGCTAGTGTACAGTCGTCGAAAAAATTCCGGATTTTGTTGTTGTGTTCTGCAGGTACGCGGCAAAAAAGAAATTCTTGCTACCACGAAGTAAACAATTGGCCAAAAGCCCATTTCTTCGGTAACACAACACACGCAAGAATGGTCAAATTAGGCAAGAAAAAGGTCGTGGAGGAGCTCGGTCGAAAGAAGTCGGAAAGCGAGGGTCGGCGCAAAAACGGAGCCGCCCCCGCGGACCGCGACAACGAGGAAAAGAATGCCGTGTCAGAGGAGCAACCGGAGCGCGGCTCTAACGGAGAAGATGCCACATCCCGGGCCTCCAACTCCTCTTCGGACACGAAGAAGGCCGCCAACAAGCGCAAGACCGGATCGATTGACAGCGACGACCTACCATTGAACGGCAGCAGCGGCGGCATCGCTGGAACCAAAAAGTCGCGCAAGTCTGGCAAAACCAAGGCGGCCCCAGCCGCCGCCGCCGTCTCTGCCAAGAATGGCAAGAAGCCGGCGTCCAAGCGCCCAGCGGATGATGAGGCCAACAGCAGCGATGAAGCCGGCTCACAGAAAGACGAGGAAGAGGAGTATGAGGCATGTTATGATTTACCCTAACGAAGCTTGCTCAGCAGAAAAAATCTGTATTGAAAGCAAAAGAACAAATTCTAGTCGATTCGAGACTTTTTCCAATTAGAGCGGTACGGCTGTTTTATTTGGACAGTTTCAGGCAGAAATCTAGATATCCAGATAGCTTCAAAATGCATTTACCAATTAGAAAATTCTTGGTTTATAGTCTAATGTACAGTTATTTCAAGTTAAAACATGCGTCTTAAATTTAATTTATAGGTTAGGTTAGGTCTTTCTAACTCGCTTTGGAGCGTTCCTAGGGAGACAGGAACTTTTACTGATATAAACATCGTCTTATTTTCCAGGTGGAGGCAATTGTTGGCCACAAGACTTTGCGCGGCGCCTCATACTTTCTGGTGCGCTGGAAGGGTTACAACAAGGACTTTGACACTTGGGAGCTCGAGGATGGATTGAACTGCGACGATTTGATTGCTCAGTTCCGCAACAAGGTGCGTTTCAGCATAATTATTATACAAATAATCGTATAATCTTTTTCACATCTCTTGTTTTTTCATTCAGCAACCGAAAGCAACCGATGCCGGAGCCAAAGGCAGAGGCAGGCCGCCGAAAGTCGTTAAGCAAGCTGGCAGTGGTAAACGCGGAAGGCCTGCGGGTAGTGGTGGTGGTGGCAAAAAAACAGCTACGTCGGCAGATCCCGAAAAGGAATGGGTGGTTGAACGCATTGTTGATTGTGTCGAGGACGACGATGGCAGCAATCTTTACCGGATAAGATGGAAGGGATTCGGGGCCAAGGACGACACATGGGAGCCGGAGTCAAATCTCTTCTGCGAGGGTCTGATTGAGAAGTACAAGCGGGCACTGGTTACGCAAAAGAATGTCGATACCAAGGAGTTGCGCGAGTCGCCAAAGAAGACCAAGCGGCTGGTCAACGAGTGCTATCCCAGGACGAACATACACAATCGCATCGAGCGCTCCTCCAAGCGCTCCGCCGCCAAAAACAGGTGGGCTTAACACAACCAACCCTCCGACCAGGACAGAGCACACTGACTTCTGTTTGTATCTTTTCACAGGGTGTTCTATGGCGAGGAGTGAGTGAAGGCTGCGGCCAAGGCAGTCATCTCATCGGCTGTCCCGCCACCTCGAAGTGGTCGTCGTCGGCGAAGGCCGCTTGCCTAAATTCTGAACATATTCGTTTTGTTTTTGGGTTACATTCTTTTTTTTTTTTCGTTAATTTGAACGTTTCAGCTGGAGGGACACATTTATGTTAGAAGCGAACAAGCGCGCCGCATCACAATCCTCCAATAAGACCAGCAAGGAATGCTGAAGAACACAGAAGATTTATGTAGCACTTAAGTGAGAGAGGTCAGGCACCACGGTATATTCGTAGTATTATATCTGGTTGTGCCGCACCCAGCCAGCGTACAGCGTAAGCAAATGAAACTTAGATCTAAGTAAGCAGAAACCCCTGCGATTCGGAAACAAAATACATTTAGTTGAGTAAAGGAACTCGTTCGTAACTACACACAGCTGCAGATGAAGCATCTCACCATTCTTCCCAATTCTTCAATCAATATTTAGAATACTAGAAGAGGTGCAAACGCATCTCCCAGTATGGAATAAACAATTAAATAAATGTAAAAAATGCCACTGGAATGTGAAGTTTGTTCTGGGCAACCAGCAGGGGCTTCGCTTCAAACCAAGAGAAATCCAAATTGGAACACGGGCGATCGCTTAGAGTTGCTTAACTTTTATTTAACTTTTTCGCTCGACAATCAGTGATACGGTGCTCCCAGGCTGTGTTAATCCCCTAGAGGCCGGGCTGCAGGCCGAAACCGGGACCCTTTGGCTCCTCGCTTAGGGATGTGGGCTCACCCTTTGGCTCGCTGGCAAAGCGACCGTTGCGGGGACCAGGCGGCGATGGCTTATCGGCTTTCAGGTCCCTCAAAATGTCCTGCATGTCCTTGGCCGTCAGATCTTCCTGGAATAGAAAGAAAATATATATAAATTATGGTAAATATGAAAGATTCTATACTTCAGAAACTCACATAATAATCATCGTTGACCGCCACCATGGGCGCATTGACGCAAGCACCCAGACATTCCACTTCCGAAATGGTGAACTTCTTGTCCTTGGTGGTATCCCCGACACCGATGCCCAGCTGCTTCTTGCACGTCTCCAGGATCTCATCCGAACCGCGCAGCCAGCAGGGCGTGGTGGTGCACACCTGGATGTGATACTTGCCGGTGGGCTTGCGCATGAACATCGTGTAGAAGGTGGCCACCTCGTAGACGCGCATATTGGGCAGCTCGAGAATCTCGGCCACCTTGTGCATGGCCGAGATCGGTAGCCAGCCGTATTGGCGCTGGGCCAGGTCCAGCAGGGGGATCATCGCACCGCGCTTGTGACCCTCCGGATAGATGCTGAGGATTGCCTCCACGCGCTTCTTGTTCTCTGCGGTGAACTCGAACGGGATGTTCGGGTTATCCTCCGGGGTGTCGCGATGCACGAAGAGATTGTCACTGGCCCGGACGCCGCTGGTAGAGATTGCCCGGATACCACTGCGCTGCAATATCGTTTAGATCCTGTTAATGTTATTGTTTTCCTCGGCATAATTATATAACCAAACGGGAAGGCAGTAGCCAGTCCCGCAGCCCATTCAATGGACTTTATACAGACACTCTGCTTACCACTGCGGCCAGTGTCTTGGTGGCACAATTCGTCAGCATTTTGTCGATACCAAAAGGAGCTGCGGCTGGGAAAAAGCTAATTTGCTCTTATGTGAAATCTCCTGGCCTGCTGTCAGTTTTTTTTTTTTACAAGCACCGCTTCCAGCTGATTTTAGTCGAGCGCTTCGCAACACTGGCATGCGTATGGTATGTTATCGTAGCTATCGACTTGACCTATCGATAGCGCACCCAAAGCAACTTGCAAAATCTAACGGACCCGCGATCAGGACGCCAGCAAAAATGTATAAATTCCCACTTGCAAACAGTTTTTTCAACAAAACATACATTCAAAGTGATAAACTAAAGGCCCTTCTGCCGCCGTTTGAGAAGGCGCTCGATGGGAATCATAAAATTCGTCAGAAACTGGGAGGTGAGTGCCGTAATTACGCCAGACGCTTCGACATCCTGCTACATGTTTACCCTTTGCCACAGCTATTCAGGCCGAATTACAGGCACTGAAGTTCCACTCATCTATATTCGATCAAATGATAAATATTTCGGCGGGGGCGCAAAACACGGCAACGATAGTGTCCAACTCTGTGGAGACTTGCTATGATAAGATTGTCCAAATTGAGAAGCTGGTTCACCAGGTGGGACTAAGGAATATCCTTCATTATACAGTGAAATGCAAGGAGGACCAGACGCTCCGCGAGATTAATTCAATAAAAAAGGCGTTTGTTTACGAGCAGAAGCAGCTGGACGCTTTCGAAAGCCGCAGCTTGTGTAAGATTCTGTGTGTATATTTGCATAGATTAATATTTATCCAATCAAATTTTCACTTCAGTGAAGAACTTCCGGCAGCTGCAGATCCTTCTGGAGAGCAGCCAAAATGGACTGGCCGTGTTGCAACAGGAGGTGGACAACATGGAGCTCCAAATGCTGAACAAGATGAAAAAGGCCACGGATTATCGGAATAAGAAGATAGTTCACATATTGCAAACCAGCAAGTTGATCGTTCCATTGGAGTCAAAGGTTGTACCTTTTTGTGATTTGCTTAATTAACAAATTGACCTCATCTGCTGCATATAGTCTCCAGGTCTTGCAGGTAGCCAATTACGCTTGGATTTGAATCGCAGAAAGCGTCCCTCGACTACACCAGTCATTTCGCCTGTTGGTCTAATCCTTCAGCCGGCTTTGGACTTCTTAAACAAATTTATGCAGACAAACGACGACGACACAAATCCCGACCCAAAGAATAATGCGGATCGACGCATTGGCGCCCCTTCGCCATCCAAACAAGTCCGATTTATGCCTCCGCCCGACTTGGAGTGCGTTCACATTGTAAGCAGACTTTCTTCAATGTCGACTGATGACGGTTCGGTGGAAAGAGCAGAGCCCAAGCCGCATTCAGATCAAAGAGGATCAGAGAAGTCAAGCCAGATGATTGAAGTCGTCGAGAAAGGGAAGGAGTTCGAAGATTGCCAGGACTTGGAATCGGAGGACGATGGGCAAGAAGTCGAATTTGAAGCAGAGGAAGCCGAAGGAGATTTAGAAATGAATTTTGATGGACAGGAATCATCGGCTGCAAAAGGAACAAGGAAGAATAGATCGACGCAACCGGAGAAGCTGCCACAATGGGAAGAATCAGAGAAGGAGGATGAATCAGGCGCCTTTTGGGACGTAAAAGACAAGGAGAATATGTCGGTCAACAATAGGAGAGTTGAAGTAGCAAAGGTTGGGACTATTCTATCATCGGGAGCCACATTAAAATTCACTTTTACGCCAGAGGACACTGCATCGAAATATAGCAGATTCAAGCTGACAGCAAGCCAAAAGACCAGCCACGATGCCATGGATGTGGACGAGGGCGATGCCGATCGGCAAGAGGAGGCATCGGATGAGAATGAGATTTTCGTGATCCCGATGGCACAGCCCAAGTCCACACAGTCTAAGCATTCAGTCTCGGTTATAGTATCGCCCCCGTCCAGCGATCACGCAGACTCCATGTTAAACTTTTCGGAACCGAATTATGAGTTTAACGATGATTTTTGGACCGCCAAACACGCCGATGATAGTACAAGTACTGGCCAATTCTACAATCTATAAACTGCAAAGAGGAACATAATCTAACTACGGGCTTCAATCTAAATATAAGCAGCGCCAACTGAAGGCTTCACATAGTATTAATTTAATTTTCAACATTCCCAAAGAATGTGTTTATGATTTTGTTTTTTTTTAGAAAAAACTCAACTAATTGCTTATTTTTTTTTAAATACATTTTAATTTTCTATTTTGTTATCAAAAATAGGTGTAAACAATGTAACAAATGTTATTTATTTGTTGTTATATTTTAAATCGCTTTAAATTAATTTTAATTTTCAAAATTACGTTTTAATTTTCAACTCTGTAATCAAAGTTTTCTGTAAAAAATTTATATTCAATAAAAAAAACTAAAATTTCACTTAAAAATTATTCTTAAAATTTTGAATTTAATAAGAAAGTATAAGTATTTGTTGTTATATTTTAAATTGCTTTATATTAGTTTTTTTTTTATATTTAAAAATAAATTAATTTTTTTTTGAATATTTTCCCTGGTATTTAATTTTAATGTTTAAAATTACACATTAAATTTCAACTGTGTGATTTAAAAATTACTCTTAAAATTTTTAATTTAATAAGAAATATAAGAGTATTTGTTTTTATATTTTAAATCGCTTTAAATTAATTTTTTTAAATATTTACCCTTATATCTTATTTTTATGTTTAAAATTACATTTTAATTTTCAACTCTGTAATCAAAAAGTGCTGTAAATTTCATTTAAAAATTACTCTTAAAATGTTGGATTTGATAAAAAATTAAAGTTCTTTGTTTTTATATTTTAAATCGCTTACACTATCGATACTTACACTATCGATAGATGACCCACACGACTATCAATTGCACAATCGATAGTCAAGTGCTATCGTTATCGTAATATTTGTAAATAAAACCACGAGTTTGCAACGAAAGTGGGAAAAGTAATGGCCAGGAAACGGAAAATCCCAGTGCGCAAGCACCACGGCATTCGCGATCCCCTCAAGCAAATAGAGCAGAAGGAAAAGAAGTATAAACTTATGGCATAATCACCTAGAAACACCGCACCAACATATTTCCATTGCAGACTCTCCAAAGTAACGAACAATCCGCCCGAAAGAAAGGACGAGCAGCAGGTGTCCTTCAAGTTCCGCCAGTTCAAGCGACTCGCCGATGCCACCAAAAGCGGAAAGAAGGTGAAACTAGGTGTCATAGGCAAGGAGGATATTCCGAAATCGTCGTTGGGGGCCAAGACCAGCGGCGGCTCCTCCTCGGCCAAAGAAGTAAAGAATATCAAACAGTTTGCGAACGAAACGGACGAGGATTATCTGCGTCGCGTCAACCGCATCACCAGTGCCTCCGTACGTGAAGCCCAGTACGAGGCCAAGTATGGCGTGAATGTGATTAGAAACCCCAAGACCGGAGAGATTACCGTCCAGAAGAGGCCCAAAAATGAGATTGATGAACTGCTCAAGCAGAAACAAAAAGAACGTCGCACAGCTGCAGGCAAAAATGGTCGGAGAAAGGCCACTAATGCCACCCAGAAGACAACAATGGATGCCAAAACCAGCAGGGAGCTGATCAAGAGAGCCTTCAAGGAGGCCAAGGACGAGGTGGATTCCGAGAACGAGAAAAGCGCTCCGCCCGCGGAATATAAACGAGATGTTTTCGCGTTTGGTGAGATCGTACATGCGCCACCATCACTAAAAACGCTGCCCAGGAAGGCGCCAAAGAACGAGACGGTGCCACGACCGGGACGCAAATCCAATCTCCTCCTGAAATCGATGCTGAATCCCGCCACAACGGAAGGGGACCAAGACCAGCATGAAAGCAGTGGGCGAAAGGTGGCAGCCAAATCCAAGGTGGCCTTCAAAGCGCCCACCAAGGCACAGATGAAGGGCAAGCGAAAGGATCTTCCGGCGGCCACACGTTCCATGCTAGAAAACGAGCGCAACAAGATGATTTCACTGTACCGTCAACTAAAGAATAAGACAGCAGCAGATGCCTAAGCATTAAGACTAAATGGAGTGCCCATTATTTTTTTTACCACGAAAAACAAAAACAATAAATTAATGTTTAAGAAATGCATTTGATATTCTTGCTATCGATAACAAACTGACCGCAAATTTTTAGCAAAGTTTCACTCCGTCAAATTCATCGAGTCATTTTTAGGTTGTTTTTTTTTTTGGAGTGAGGTATTTTCGAGAGGACTGACTGCGGGCACACTGTCTCCAAAATTAAATAGTTAATTTTATTATTTTTCGGCGAGAGCGCGCGTCTCATAAGTTTTCTCAAAATTCTTAGTTCTAGGAAAAAAACTGAGTGCCCAGAAAAACACGACTGTATTGTCTAAACATTTCGTTTGGCAATTTTTTTATATTTTTTTTTTACAATATTGATTGAATTCATTGTGAATACATACACACACACTGACGCACGCGGATAGAGAGGAAAACAACAACAATTATTGCTGGCGCGCAAATACACACACACGCGGGCGCACTCACGACCACAGAGGCGTATAACAACAATTGATAAATTGCTTAGACGCTAAATGAGTCAAAAATTGTGCTTGTATAATTAAAGCCGAGCTGTTTTTTGTTCCTGTTTTGCGAGCTGTTTTACCGCAATGTCTTGCTGCAATAGTGTGGGTGAGTGTGGGTTTTGTTTCTTCTTCTTTGGCTTATCAGCTGGGAAAGAGGAAGAGACGCATGGAAGGGAACCAACTGTGTTTAACCTTTAAGTAGTGTATAATCTGTGAAGTAACCACCTTTTCATGCTGTTCCAGACAACTCCGATAAGATGCCTAAGCTGAACGGTGTTGGCAGCAGCACTCTGAATTTGCGGAACGGCAGGCACCAGCCATCGAAGGACCAATCGCTGGGTCAGCAGGTGGAACAGCAGCAGCAACAAATGCAGCAGCAGGATCAGGATCAGACCCAGCACCAGCAGCAGCAGGCCACGCCACAAAAGCAGGCAATGTCGCCGGACGAAAAGAAGGCCACCAAGAAGTCCCTGGTCATTGTGGCTGCGATCTTCGTAGCCAGTCTGGCCACCATGTGCTATGTCTACGCCATATTCCCCGAGCTGAACGTGTAAGTTGGCTCAATTAGAGCCCCGTCTCCACGGATGATGTGTCCCCAGCGCATTCGTGCACCTGAGAGGTGTAAAAAAAAAGTCGAGCGGGTGTGCCAGTGTGTGTCTGTGTGCAGGTCTCGCTTGATTTGCGAGCAGAGATGCCGCTAAAAGTAGCTAGATCACAGTAATAATCTCAGGAATATTCGTCACAGCATGGAAATTCCTTTGTTTTCAAAGTAATTACCCCAAAACGCATTTATTTATGGAAATCTGCTGAGATATATGTATAACCAATTCCTGTCTGACCACCTCTTCTGTAGTTTCTGTATTTCTATTCAAATAAGGTTTGATTTATATTTCGCTTAATTATAAGCACACATGCACCTTGGTATTTTGGTCAAAAAGCAATTAACTGTACTCGGATTGATTGATAAAAATACTACTAATCAGCCAACGTGCCTGGCAAAACGTTATCAATTTGTTGAGAGTTCAAAACATATGTACATATGTTCTGTAAAATATCAATTTCATTTTTGTTGAATTTTAATTGGCACTAAAATCGCAAACTCATCGCATAATCTTTTATTTTTTTGTTTGTTTGTCGAAGTATCAAGGGGTTGAGCTCCCCTTACTTATGTTCATTATTATTATTTTTGTCGTTAATTGATGATGTTGTGAAATTTTTCTTATCAGGCTAGTTTTTGCTTTTGCGACTCTTTTGTTTACTGTTTTGTAGATATGCGTGTATAAAAATATTATAAGGTAACTGCAATAGTTACCGAATGATATAATGATTACACCAATATCTTTTATGGCACTATAAAATCGGTTATCTTTTGACTATCTCTAATGGGGGTCTTGTGAAAGTAAAAATAGCAGAAGTATCAATATTCATATACATATGAATATATGAAGCTAAAAATAGGTGTTAATATCTTAGGGAACACAACAAAAATGTATTATTTTTATAAAAAGAGGTGGTAAGATATTTTTTTTTTTTTCGATAAATGAATTATAAAAATTCTAAAAATTTATTTTCAAATATAAAAGTTGATACAAATCCTGTAGATTGCTTATATTTTTGAAAAACATTAAGATCCGATACCATAATTTTAGATTTAGCTGGAAAATGGCAAAAATAACAACACTGCTAGCGAGAGGGTTTACAGACAAACACACACTCACACATATAAGCCGAGTCACGCCACTTGCCACCCATATTAGCACACCAAAAGTGTTTACACCCCGACTTGTTGCTCTTCTTATTCTCCCCGCAGGTCGGAGAAACAACATTTGAAAATACCGCGTGATATCCAAGATGCTAAGATGCTTGCCAAAGTCCTCGATCGCTACAAGGACATGTACTACTTCGAAGTGATGTTCGGCGTCGTGGTCGCCTACGTATTGTATCCTTTACCAACGCAAACACCCAGCTATTAGCTACCGAAAATCGAATGTCTAGAATCGGCCACCGATTAGATAAGAATTCTATTGTTCGACGTTAACCTTGACCCGATTACCCAAAAAAGGCAGACAAACGGACAGACAGCACAAACTATTCACGGCCGGCCGTACATTTGTGTTTGGCTTAATTAATGCATGATCACCGCCGATCGCCGTAGTGTGCATATTAATTACGTGGGTAGTTCCGTACACCGCGTGCGGGTGCGAGCGAGATGGCACCAGGAAGCGGGGCACGGGCACCCACAGAACGTGCGCGCAGCACAGGTGATGTGTAGGTGTCGCATGCAGTCGCTCTCCCGCTCGCTCTCCCGCTCGCTCTCCCGCTCACTCTCTGAATAGCTCTCTCCCACACGCACTCACTATCTTTGCGCTCGACGTGCACTCTTAGGTAGGGTGGACCTGTCGCAACAAAGCTTTTATTTATTTTTATTTTTCATTGTAAATTAATAAGTTAGTCAAATTTAAAGTTAAAGTAAATGGTTTTAGAAAACGATCTAATATAAATTGAAATATGTCGAATTGTAAAGAAAACTATATTTAAAGTTATGTATTGGGTCCAGCCTAATGCATGCGCCATCGCTCTCGCTCCCTCTCAAATCGACTTTGGACACTCGTGTGACGCATTCTTTGTGTTTGTTGCTGTTTTCGCCGAAGAAATCAGCTGAGCTGGACATAATATTGTTGTCTTGAGTTTGTTTTGTACTCTTTTCCGCTAATTCAATTGCGTTTTCAGCCCCCCCAGCCAAGGCGAACAGCAAAATTCAAAGTAAATAAGTATTTTTTTTGTTTGTATTTCTTTACTACCTCGCAATTATTCAAATCTGTAATCGCCTGTGCTTTTGTGTGTTTCGCAAGAGGGAGGGAGATGGCGTTCGATGCCGTTATCGGACATCTGCACAATACGTGGTCCGATGCCAGATGATTCGATTCTTCTGGGGAATCTCTGAGATACTCGTTGCGATGGGGGTGCCATTGTCGGGTCTTCGCGTCTATTAATAGCTGCACACAGCCCGTGCCCGAGCACGCGTCCAACTGACCGTCAAATCTTTTGCTAATCCCAAGCGCAGTGATCATTCGTAAGGGAAATTGGTTTGTTGAAGGAGGAAGGGAACTATTTTGTGTTGGCCTCTAGCCAGTGCATACTGTACACAAGTTTTCAGGCATTATTCAGATCAAACCGCCTGCGACTGGTTGCCTTGACCTAATTGAAATCCATTTATAGCCTGCAAACATTCGCCATTCCCGGATCGCTGTTCTTGTCGATTCTGCTTGGATTCCTGTACAAATTCCCAATTGCCCTGTTCCTGATCTGTTTCTGTTCGGCGCTGGGCGCCACCCTATGCTACACACTTTCCAATCTGGTGGGACGTCGCCTGATCCGGCACTTTTGGCCAAAGAAGACCAGCGAGTGGTCCAAGCACGTGGAGGAGTACCGGGACAGTCTGTTCAACTATATGCTATTCCTGCGCATGACGCCGATCCTGCCGAACTGGTTCATCAATCTGGCGTCACCGGTGATTGGAGTGCCGCTGCATATTTTCGCCCTGGGAACCTTTTGCGGTGTCGCACCGCCATCGGTAATTGCCATCCAGGCGGGGAAGACCCTTCAGAAGATGACCAGCTCGAGCGAGGCCTTCTCCTGGACCTCGATGGGCATCCTGATGGTCTGCGCATGTGCCTCCCTGCTGCCCGGCCTCCTCAAAAACAAGTTCAAGCATAAGCAGGAGAAGGAGGCGTAAGCTGGCGTCGGGGAACTGGAACCTGTCAACCTGGAACCTGGAAACTTAAGAACCGGAGAGTCCTCAATCCGATATATGTATGCTATATGCTATTCCCCCAAACTGAAACCAAAACAAACCCGAAAAATCATTAATTGTAATTTATACACACATAACAAAGCAGAGAAAAACTTGGAAAGCACTTCGGGTCTCGATCCACTATGTTTAGGTGTACTACAAATGTCTGTGTTTCTTTTACTATTATTATTATTATTATTATTATTATTATTACATGATTAATTTTTCGAAAAACAAAATATTCTTACGATAAACTTTTGCATCATATATTTCCATCAATTGTTTTTAAGTTAGTGAATTTTTGTTTAGTGCTATTGCAGTATTTACTAGAAAAGTTCTCATATAAGTAAATCAAATTAGCAGAAATAAATCCATTGAATATTACGCCTATGCATATATTAAATGTGGTATGTATGTACAAGTATGTGTGTGCGCAAGTAAATGTTCAACAATGGCCAACTAAAAAGAAACAAAAAAGCCGTTATTTATTTTCATAATGGAGTGGGGGTTGGGTTATTAAATAATCCTCTGGGTTAAAGGACATTATGCCAAAATAAAGCAATGAATACTCTAAGGATCCAAATCAAGTTTTAATATTCTCTACCAGCATCACCAGACGAGTCAATTTAGCACGGTCTCTGGAGCTATAAGAGCTAGAGCTACCAAATTAGTTGGCAACATATTTATATCTGAACTATATATATTTATAACTAAACATAAACATATACAAATCCATTTACTGAAAAACTTTGATTAAATTTTATAAATTTTAACGAAAATATTCGAATACAAAAAACTTAAAGAAACAGCTTTTCGCATAAGCTCACCGAACTTTTGGCGCTTCTTTGAAATTCAAAACTGCCTGATGTCAAAGCTCAGGGGCTTAGCTTCCTTGCCTCCGTAACGCCCCCTCTCTTAGCCGACTTCAAACTTTTATGTCCCTTGTCGCTGATTCTTTGTTATTGTTTTAATTAGTCCCTGTTATTGTTAGCCCATCGTTGGCGCTTTCTTTGGCCCTTTTGTTTTTGTTGGCCTAATGCGGTTTTGGCCGCCATTTGATTTGTTTGCTCAATTAGTTGGGCAAACTTTTTTAAAAAAGGATTAAGTGCCGTCAAGACGCTCTAGGCCAATATTTTGCCTTTAATATTTTACATACTTACACTTTTACCAATACTCTGGCAACTGTTTAAAGGGGTTTCTTTCAGGATTTTTATTATTATTATTTTTTTTTTTTTGGGTTGGTTGATGTCACAGGTGTCTCTGTCTTTCAGAAGAAAGGACATAATGGTTTTATCCAATAAAATAACAATAAAACTTTACTTTATGTGAACTTTATTCTATAATTAAATTTTAAAATTAATTTAAGCTTTTATAGGGGGGAAAATTCATAAAAGAGTATGGTATATGCCATGCCAAAGCATAAAAATTCTATTAACAACATCATAATTTGGCCCGCCATGCGTTACATCCATCACAAAGGCGTAAGCCAACGTCAGCGTTTAGGCCTTTTGGTAATTGGCTAAAAAATATGCACATCTTTATTGGGCTTAAGTAGGACGACACAGATATGAAGAGACTTAAAGTTGCCAGTGGCCGTGTCTGTTTTAGGCAACAAACTCTGATCACTTAATTCCCAAATAAATGCAAATGAAAAAGGCAAAGTGCGGCGGGGTAGAGGGAATCGTAATCGTTTGTAAATTATGCACTTCATTAGGCTTTATCCAGCGATTTGCACAGCTTACCAATAGACATTTGCAGGCCATCTTCCAGAGTGCAGAAAATGTAGTTTAAAATGTACATTTCATGCGGCTTATATGAGCATTAATGCTTAATTTTTGAAAATTATTAAATGCACATGATACACATACCAAAGATTTTACTAAGAAGCAGCAGGAAGCATACAATTTATAGGATTTGTAGATAAAATTATTGTTTTGTTAAATATTTAATTGAACATACATAAATTTGCGATTTGACTTTGTTTCAAACGCCTCTGCTGTCTGACTCTTTTTTTTGTCGACCAGGATTGAAATTGTTAATTATTTTCGCCTTAATTTCGTCTGCTCAAATGGTTTTTTTTTTTTGCAATATAAAAGGGCAAATTGTAAATGTGGAGTGTGTGCTGGGCAGGGCGACTCTAATCCACTTTGTCGCCGAGTCTGCCAATTATGCAAATCAATCATGGAAGTGGAGTGGGACGGACACACTTGTTTGCATCACTAGCGAACGTGCCATTGCCAATTTTTTGGCAAGGAGGTTGCACAGTGGAAAATTTATGGATTTTTTTAATTAGGAATTTTGAAATATATGTACTTTATTTTATTATAAAATAATAGTTTTAATGTATACATATTAAAGAAATACAAAATGAACTGACCAAGGCTGAGAAACATCTTTGGACAATCGAAATGAAGTCTTTTATTTCGATTTTATAAAACACAAAATGCGCACACATTTCGAACCACTGTGCCATAGAGGGTCAGGAGCTTGAAAGTGGATCTGGACTTGGCCGATGATTGAGCCCAGCCTTGGCATTGATGCGAACGGTTGGCTGACGTGACCAGGGCTAACAAAGAGCCACAGCCGTGTATTAATATACCCTTGCAGGGTATTATAATTTCAGTTAAAAGTTTTTTTTTTGTTGTTTTATTAAGATTTTAGTGGAAAATATATCTGGAAAACATTTGATTTTTGGTCTTGATATATTTATATTTATTGAATATGTATACATATGTATTTATAATAATTATAATTCGATTTATTATATATTTTAATTTGTGCTTCAAATAAAAATGTAAACAGAGCGGATCTTGGCTCCAGAGAGCGGGAGAGT
>JAEIIJ010004499.1:0-10223 GCA_018904815.1 Drosophila ogumai
TCTTCCTTAAAAAAAACAATTTTAAAATTTAAACAAAAGCAATTTAATTTTAAATTTTAACCTACAAAATATAGGCCAAGAAATAAAGTCTAGTAACGTATTAATAAAAAATAAAGTATAAAAAAACCACTTCCAAAACGTTTAAAGCTTATTTTTAAAGTCTTTAAGTAAATTAATACGCAACTAACTAATAATTTCCCTCAAAACACAGCCACAAATTGTAAAGTTGTAGATTTTCTATATTTAAATGCCATTTTATTAGCTTAATGTTAGGTCCAATATGGTTTTGCGGGGGGACACAGGACAGGGGACAGTGGACAAAAGACAGAACACAAGGCTCACAAAAGGATAAAAGTAAAATTTCAGGAAAAAAAAAGAAGGAAATATTTATATATATATAATATAATCTTTTAGTCTTAAACTTAAGTGGCCCAAGGAAAAAAAGAGTTTGCCGTGCGCAAGGATTTACGGATTTAAGGATCCTGGATTTAGCCATTGCGTATGCCCAGCGCCTGCTCCAGCTCCGCCCGCTTCTGGTTGACCTTGGTGAAGAAGTAGCGCGAAACGGCCTCGTGCGTCCAGGGCTGATAGTAGAACTCGGCGCGTCGCTCCTCCTCCGGATTGCCCACCACATCCGTCATGAGCTAAAACAATATTTGAAAAAATTAATCAAATAATTAAAAAATAAAAATTAAATAATAATTACCTTCAAATCCCTCGTCTGACTGATGATCCAACGGTGTATAAACATCTGCGGATCCTTGGCGAAGCTGAGAAAGAACTCCCTGTTCGTTTTCATCTGATTAATGGTGTCCACCGTCTCATGGATCTTGGTATCCAGACCCTGGATCTCCTGCTGGCTGGCCGTGCTCATCAGGAAGCTATTCATTTGATTCTTAAGCGTATCATCCACCTCCACATCGATGTCATAGCAGGCGGTCTGCTTGTTCTCCGCTCCGCTTTCAATGAAATGATTAATCACTATCGGATCTGGGGGATGGAGCAGGGGATTGAGGCGTTGCGGTATCTCGGCGAACTTCATCCGCTGACAGCTAAAGATCTGCTCCAGATACTTGTCACAGTTGATGTACTCCCGCTCGTGGGCATCCTGCAGCTTGTGCGTCTTGATGTACTGCCACAAGGCGGAAATGATGACCGGCCGGGTTTGGGTGTGCACGCCCAGCAACCGGGCAAGGCGCGGGTCTAGCTTAAACTGCAGCGGCTGGTAGTCAAGCAGCAGGAGGATGGTGCAGCGAACATTACGATCGCCGGGACGCTTCACCTGGAAACCATCCGTCTCCTGGGTGGTGTGTGTGCGATGCCACTCCACCAGATGATTATCCGGACCATACAGCTCCTTGTCCAGCTCAATGACCAGCGATTTAAAGAACGATGAGAATTTACGCTTGATCTTGGTATTGGGATCACCTTTGCCGTCCTCCAGCAGGCGACCCTCGACGCGCAGCTCCCACGAGGCCACGGCACCCTCCTCGCCATCATTGGTCGGCTCTTTGCTGGGATAGAATGTGTTCGAGATGAAGATGCGCAGCTTGCGCTTTTGCTTCATGGGTCGCTTCAGTGCCTCCTGTATGTCCAGGCGCTTGCGCATGATCGTCGCATCCAGCTTCCGTTCGAATGTCAGCAGGTCCATGTAGGCCTGCGATTCTGGCACCAAATCTCGCACTTTTTGCGGCAATATCTTGTCCGCCAGCTTCTTCTTCTTCTTGGCGGCCACAAATTCACCCTTGCCGCCCGGCCCACTGCCGAGGCCGCGTGCCTCATTGGAACGCTTGCTGCCGCCGCCAGAGCCAGAGCCACCGCTACCTCCTCCTCCGCCGCCGCCGCCACCGACTCCACCACCACCGCCACCGCCGCCGGTGCCACGCAGACCGCTCTGAAAGGCCGGCTGCTGGGCAGCGCGCTGCAAAAGGGAACCTGGTCCAGGACCGCCAGGCAGTACGCCGGGCACGCCGGGTACACCAGCGCCAGGCGCTGTGCCTGGCACCGGCTGCGTTGTGTTCGGATGCAAGGGAAAGCCCCTGGGCTGTTTGGGAGTACAGAAAGTGCTATTAGTTAGCTGGACATTGGGGGGGGAAATGCAGAAAAAACTCACCGGAAAAGTGGCGCCTGGCGGGGGATAGGGACGCATGCCGGGCGCCGGCGGCGGCGGCTGGTAGCGCGACTGCACCGGCGCTTGGCCAGGTGCAAAGCGTTGCGACATTTTCACTGGCTGAGTGTGGCTGCTGTGTTCCCTGTTCTCGTTGCTGCTGCTGGCGAAAATTGCACACCTTTACTCTTTTTCTTTTGCTTTTCCTTTTGTTACAACAACGCGTCACAAGAAAAACACACACACAAAATTCGCCTGTAAAATGGCGTCAAAACAGGGTTGTATCGGCGTCTAGAGATGGACCAGTGAGCGATAGCGACAGTCTGGCAAGGCTGCTGACTTTCTTGTAATTTGGTATTTTTTGTTACAAGTCAAAGTTTAAAAATAACATAACTAAGTTAAAAATACATTAATTTTAATTCGGAAAGCTTTTTTGTGCTAGTTTTGTGTAGGTTAACAACATTTTAGGAGCATAAAAATTTAAATAACTAAATCCATGCATCAAAGCGAACTTGTTCGAACGTGCTCGATGGTTGTAAGTGTTGTAGCAATGAGCTCTGGCTGTTGCGAGACTCGTAATTGTTATCGGAAAGTCATTTTCAAATAGCAGGCGCCAAAGTAAAAAACTCAACCAAAATAAATACAAAGAAAAACTCTGTTATTTTTTAATACTCTGCCAAAAAGATGAGAAGGCCTGTTTTATTACAAACTGATTTTGTAGTTTTATTTCAACTGTCGAGCGCTAGGACCTTTTCTTTCGTAGGATTTTAAGTCGGCTGTCAATTTTCATGCGCCGTGTGTTTGTTTTGTTTTTTCTTTTATTATTTAAATGTATTTTGCGGCTACAGCTATTTAGTGGAATCTATACAGCATCGGTTTGTCTTGTATTCTAACCTTTCCCGGACTCTAAATTGAAGTGAAACTTGAACTTTTCGACTCTGTTCAATGTTTTTTGTGAAAACCGATTTTTAGTTGTAGAATCGCGACGAGAACCGCTGTCCGTCCGTTCAGGCTCTATGGATTTATGAGAGAGAGAGAGTGGGGACAAAAAAATAAAGAGGTGATGAAAGATGCGGGAGGCACACCAAAGAGAGAGACCTAGTAGAGGCTCTCCGCGTTGGAGGAGCGCGGCTTCTTCAGCTTCTCCAGATTCTTAATGACTGTGTCGTGGAGCGAGGAGTAACGATTGCGCACCTCGCAGACGACCAGCCACAGACTGAGGTACTCCTTCTCGTCCAGCTCGACGACGGCACGGCGATAATCATCGATGTGCGGATACTTGGCCACCTTGGACACGACCTTGGCACGCGATAGGAAATATCGCGAGATTTGATCGAAGAAGGCGGCTGCCTCGGACTCTACCGTTTGGATCTCGGCCAGGGTATCCTCCTGAATCGAAACGCCAAAGTTGTTGCCATCCTCGATTTTGGGAATCATAAACGAAATCCACATCTTCAGCAAATTGGCTAAATAATAAAGACAGTTATGAAATTCTGGAAGGTTTATAAAGATGCCTGGGAATACTTACAATCCTCCACCAGCTTCCGGATGATGGGTTTGACCACCTTGATCATATCGCACAGCGGCTTGTTGCACGGCACCGTGCCCGTGGGCAGTGCCAGTACCGGCACTCCGGTAATCAGGACATCGTTGCGGGCACGCTTTGTCGGCGGATGATCGCCATCCTCGGCGGCAGACTCTTGCTTCACTAGGACTGGCGGCAGGGCCGGGATGTTGAGGTCCTGGTGCACCTCATCGAAGTTGCGCTCGTTGAACATTGGCGTGGCCAGCAGTTCGTTCAGCGAGACGATCTTCTCCGGGAAGCGCTTGGTTATCAGCAGCTCCGCCTTTTGGATCAGGGTGTTCTTGTACTCCTGCACCTTAATTACCGTGTCGTTGGGCATCTTGTTGTCTTTTTTCTTTATGAGCTTCACCGGTCACGTATAATTAATCTTTCGGCGGCGGCTTATTTCTATTTCCGCTGGAAGTCTCGCTTCGGTTTTGAACCCCGGTCCCTGGACGCTGTATGTGCCTGGTCTCCCTGCTCTGTTTTCTAGCTTCACTTCGACCAGCGACGGTGATCTGCAGCGGGAGATGGCGGTCAAGTGGCGTCGGTGACGATGGATTGCGAAATTGGAGGCAACAAAAAACACACAACTCACCGACTAATTTTGTACAGATGCCTGATATTATGCGGCAGCGTGGTCGATAATGTGGGCGTAGTGCTTTTCTTATAATGTCCTAAAAAACGGCATACCCACGTAGAAACCAAAAATCGGAGAATTTAAGCAGGCGGCGAAATTTGTGGCAAAAGAATTACAAATATTTATTATTTAATTAAACACAAGACCAGTAAAGAGGAAAACTTTAAGTTTTTCAGTTCGTTTTGGTAATTCCTCGTGTAATTTTTCTTCTTCCCGCCACTAGCTCAAAACAGGTGTTGTAAAGTGCGTTAAAGAATAATTACAATTTCATTGAAGGTATTAAAACATCTTGCCAATTATTTTTCCCTTTCAAATTTTTACAAGTTTATTAGGAATTCCTTAATTAACTTCCGTATTTTTCTTTAATTTATATTTAGTACCACTTTCTGGTATATTTTCGATAAATATTGGTATATATCGAACTGGCCTTTTTCCGTTTGGTATATTTTAGGTATTTCCAATTAAAAAGTTGCAAGTTCATGTTGGTATATTTAATCGGTCAGTTTGCTGCCACACTGCATCCATCTCGCACAGTTGGACATTTTTCGTGTATAAAATCAAGCAAAAATACGAATTAAGACGAAACCGTGTTTATCTGTGGCATGCAAGCGGCTCTAGCCCCGGCGTTACGATTTCAAATAACTAGTGCAAGTATCATTACGAAAGTTGCAAAAAGCACAAAGCCAACAACTGCGTGCCCAGACACGCTGGGACACATTGTAAAAAGAAAAAAAGAGTGAAGACAACGCGGTGCCGTTCGTTGTTGGCATGTTACGTGTTTTTTCGGCATTTCTAGCTTCCTTTTCGCTTCCTTTCTCCTTTAATTTGTTGTTGCCGCCTTAATTTTTGTTCCTGTGACCGCTGTGATTGCAACGCAACAAATACAACAACAAAAAACTAAACGCAGGACGATACCGCGTGCACGGAGGCGAGGCAACAACACACACACGCGGACAAAACCACAACTACAATCGCATTGCTGTCCGCCCTCCGCCGCACCGCGCGCCTATCCACTAATCGTGTTGAAATTTATTGCGGAGTATTTTTCGCTGCATTTGCTGACTGGCGGGCCGCCCATCGGTTTGCTTCCTTTCGCACACACCGCCGCCGTCACGCCGCACTTCAGCTCCACGGTCCCAAAAGAGAGCAATAAGAGCGAACAGCAGAAGCAGCAGTAGAAACGGTAAAAAAGAAGCAAAGACGTTGGCGAAGAAGAGTTGGAGTTAAAAAACAAACAAAAGAACGGACAGAAGAAGCCCTCGGAGAAAAAGAGTGGGAAAACGCGTGTGCCTAGTGCGGTTGCACATTTTTTTTTTCGTGCTTGACAACAACATTAATAGTGGCAGCAGACGTCAAACAGCAAAGACGACGAAACAACAGTTAACTGAAGCAATTGAAGAAACATCACAATGGTAAGTTTTTGTTCGAAACACAGCCCGCATTTAAGTTGGTTTATTTTGTTTGCTTGCTTATTTTGTTGTTGCCACTGCATGACTTAATATAATTTCTTTGTTGCTAAAATTTTTGCCTTTTCCCCTCACACATGCACGCGGGGACACGCACGCACTCAAAACACATATGCACAAACAAAAACAAAGCGCTTGCAGAAACGGAAGAAGTAGGAGAGGAAAAAGAAGCAACGGCATCAACAGCAGTGACCGCCACTCATTCAAGAATTCTTCCTATTTGCTTGCTTCTTACTTCACTTTCGGCTGCAGCTACCTTACTTCTCTTCTTCCTTTACTCTTCTATTCCCACTCCCCCTTCTATTTCCCCATTGAGCTTAATATTCACTGCAATCGCATTTTCGCGTGGCCTGGAACTCTCAAACCATGTGTTTTTTCTTCTCTTCTCTCTTCCGCTGCTGCTATCCCTCTCTCGCGCGCACACATTGAGATTTAATTTTTTTTTGTGTTCTCCGCACACGAGTTGGGCGAAAAAGTTGCGCTAGGTTAGGGTTAAGGCCATGCGACTCAGTTTTTTGAGGGACAATATGTGTGTTAAGGTGCGTTGTGGGTGCCGCTGTGCATATTTTATTGACAAATGTTAGTTTTTTTTTTTTTAACCGTTAAGCTTATGTTGCCAAGTTAAAAAAAAGAAAATTATAACAGATTTATTACGGTGAATATAATACACATATATATTTAGGGGATTCACAAGCTTATGATTTTGGAAATGGAATTCCCCGACTTTTAATCATTTAATACCTTTGCAGGGTAGTATTGTACCCATTCTAGCAAAATTTTATAAAATGTATTAACTGTCAAAACTGTCAACTGTCAAACAACAAAATTTTAACTTATTGAATTCTAATTTCAATATGCCTACTAACAAATTATCATTAAAATTATTGTTAAAAATAAAGCATTTGCTTAAGAAAAAATGAAATAAAATATAGTTAAATAATTTATTTAATATCTTGACATTAATTTTTCATTTTCAATTCAAAAAACTTGTTGCTTTATCGGTGACAAAAACCCCCAAGAAAAACTTGTGAATTTGTATCCCCGCCTTGGGAGTCTCCACTGTACCTTGTACCTGCTGCAGCTGCAACTGCAACTGCAGTGACTGCTGCTGCTGCACTTGGTCGCCCCTCCCACAAACTGCGCTGCCTACCCAAAGCCGCTGCAGTTTTCGGCCTCTGATTGGGTTGGGGGTGTGAGGACCTCAGTACTTCCCTCCTTGTTTTCGGAGCGTGGCTATTTATCATCGCTTCCGCTTTGATAGCTGCATTCGGAGTTTGGACTGGCGCCTGCGCTGTGGTTTGTGTCTTCGGTCAGGTCAGCTCCAAATCGCCGTCTCCTGTTAGCTTCCTGTATCTTTCTATCCCTGTCGTTGTCATAGATGACGTTTCACATGTCCCTTTCTGTCACATTTCGTTACAGTTATTTTTTCCCTCATTTCATTGTTCACTTTTCAGCCTTTTCTTTGTTTCTTTTTTCGAGAGCCATTATCCACTGTTTTTGTTTTTATTTTTATATTCGCCAACCCTTTTGTCGAAGCGCTCCTTTTTGTCATATTTTTTTTTACATATATTTTGGTTTTTTTTTTGAAGGCAACAACATGTTGATGTTGCTCTTGCTCCCTGCGTGTGTGTGTGTGGGGCGGAAAACATATGTTTTCGGACAAGAGACTTTTAGCATTTCCTTTATTGCAAGGTCATTCGTTTTGATTTTATTTTGTGTGTCAACACAAAAATGTTGCAAATCTATAAATAGGCAGGGGAGGAAAGAAGAATAAAGGAGAAGAAGGCGGTTTTGGGAGAACTGCATATCTGCTGTGTGCTTGGTTTTTTTTATGGACGATTAATGTGCTTGAGTTTCGAAAGCTTAGATAGCTCAATTTCAGAAGGACATTTTAATAATGGAAGAAAGTAATAGATGCAACACGTGTTTTTTATACCCTTTATAGTAACTCAGAAAAAAAGTCATTTTCGACCCTAAAAATCATATATTTTCTTGATCTGCATCAGTACGTGAGTCTTTCTAGCCATGTCGGGAAGAAAGGAAAACATTTTTAAAATTCTCAAAAATTTACAACAAAATTTAAGTTTTAAAAAAAAATTGAATTTAGTTTCCAGATTTATTAACATTATAAAAACTAAGTCAGAACAGCTTTCCGAATTGAAATTAATGAATTTTTGAGTTAGTTATGATAGATTTCCTCCCTCCCCCTGACTATGGAAAGGGTATACAAAATTTCGGCTTACCGAAACTAGCTTCTGCTTCATAGTACTGTATTTATTAATAATGTCTTGAATTTATTTTAATTTTTAGCTTATATAAAAGAAAATATTTGCAATAAATTCAAGATAATTAAGCTTTTTTTTTTTGGGTATTCTGATATATTCTTGGGATTGTCAGGATGTTTCCCCATCAAGTGTGTTCACTGTACCTGCAACATGCACTTGCCTCACCGCCTGGCGTGTTTGCTCTGGATTTCGGTGCCCCCCTCGAGTTTCTCGCCAGAGTGAAGTATACAGAGGTATAAGGTATATTATATGTGAACGCGAACGCATATAGTCAGCGAACGACGAGAGCCAACCAGACCCGTCGCCAGGTCCCTCGTCCCAAACAGGACCACCCCCAAGGACATTCCCCCAGTCGCAGCAGCAGTCTGTCTTGCTCTAATTGCTGTGCATGCGCTACAGATTGCTGCTTCTCCAACACGGTACACCCAACAATGCCTCCTTCTCCTCCTCTGGTAACCCTTTTGTTTAAATAGGGTGAGGAGCAGAAAGGATCATGGAGCAAAGGGGGTTACAGTGAGAGGCAATGGAGGTGGGCACACATGCATATTCCATCCTCATAAAGGAGGAAACTTGGTATCTCTGCATGCCAAACATTTTGTTGTTGTTGTTGTTCTTACTGCTACTAAGTGGGTGGCACGAGGGGTGGTGTATAAAATAATGGGCGGGGGGGTGCGAAACAACATACCAACCCCTTTTTGTTGTCGGTTTAAAGTGGAGCACAGTGGCCCCAGACACACACACAGGGCACAGTGGCCTTTGATATAAGAAAGTTTTCACTTGATTTAGTCTTTGATTTTGTTATCTAAATAACTAAAGTTAGTTATTATGAAAAATTTCTTAAAACGATACAAAAAATATGCAAAGTTCTCTACCACTTTTGTCAAATGCTTGTACATTGTAGGCAAGTTGTCAAAAAGACACCAAATCCAACAAAAGCTTGTAGTAAAATTTAAGTGAATCCAAATATATGGCAATGGGTCTTATTTTTTCATTTAATTTCAATATTTAAAATTAAAATCAATAATTAGAACTGAGGATAACCACTGTGCCCAGTCGCTTTTGTGCAAAAGGGGTAAAAAGGGGGTGGCGAGGCCTCTCGCGTTTGTTTATCGTCCTGTTCCCAGTTCTCTGTTCTTGCTTGACTGTCGTCGTCCTGACCGTCGTCTCACACGCACACTCTGGCCTGGCCCCGAAGAGATGTTGGCCAAAAACCCACCCCATTCGGACCTCGGCTTAACCCCCGGGAGTAGCAGCAGCAGCAGCGGCACCCCGTTTAACCCGCTCCCCGAATAACTGCAACCCAACCTGGGATGGGCTGGGATATATTCGCTGGATGATGGGCTGTGTGTGAATGTTAAATTTTCATTTTGGGGGTTCCAAAGTAGTAGCCCGGTGGCCCGTCCGTGGCCTGACTCTAGTTAGCGATGTAGTTGGCTCCCACACGAGCATCGAAACAGTCGCAAAACTCCCGTGCTTTTGCCAGTCAGTGTCAATATATACACATATATAGAGATCTCATCAGCCAGGACACATCCCAGAGCCGGAGCATCCCAGAACCTCATCGCTACGGCGACGAGCAGCATCTGACCGCTGGTCTCGCCAAGACTTTTCTCGAGCTCTGTGAGTGAGTTGCTTGCTTTTCTTTCTTTTTTTTTTTTTGTGCTTGTGCTTGAACCTTTCTCCTATTTTTTCACGCGGCGTGCGCATTTTTTTCCTCGTGCTTTTTGTGCCGTTTTTTCTAAACATAGCTCTCTCTCGCTTGCTCCTTTTGTGTTGTAACGCTGAAAAGTGTGCTACAAAAATGGACCAATTTTTTCGCTCTTTTCTATGACATTTGGCTCCGGCTTTATTTTGTTTCCTTTTAGCCAAAGAGAGAGTAGAAGAGTGTGTGTGTGTGCGTGTATTTTGGGTGATTCCCCCTTGAATTTCATGCAGTGTGTGCGTGTGTGGGTGTTTTTTCCCTTTAAAACGGAGTTCAATCTGACAAAAACTATGAAACTATGAAAATATCGATTTTGTGTTCGCGTTGTCGAGGGTTTCCGGTGCACTGGAAATAATTTGGCGTCATTAATTTTGAGTTATTGTTAAAAAAAAAATAAAAATAAATTAATTACTAAATTGTTTTATTTAAAGCAGACTTTATATAGTTGAATTTATTTAA
>JAEIIJ010004502.1:0-15594 GCA_018904815.1 Drosophila ogumai
GGTAAACGATAAATTATCGATGTATATTGTGATGTTTAAGTCAAATAACGATGCAATATACAATATAGAAAGCGAAAGATTTTGAAAAATAATAAAATTTAAAATAAAACAATGCAATTGATTGAACATTTTTAAATGATTAAAATATTTAATAAATTCAAACTAGAAGAAAGAATATAAATTAGATTATTTAAAAGAAAATGGTGTTTCAAAAGGTTTTGAGGATTTTGAGTTTTATAAATATTTACTAACAGAGAAGCAATAAAATTAAAATAAATGCCTAATTTTTTAGCATTAATGTATGCTTTTCTTTTAATATTTCAAAATTGTTACTTCATTTATAAGGAGGAAGGAGTTATAAAATCTCTTTAAAAAATGTTAAAAGTAAGCAATACATTCTTGAGATGTAAATTTGTTTTTTTTTTTTATGATAACATGACATTTTCTAGAGTTTTTTAAACCCCTTTTGCTTAGCTAACATTTTTTTTCGGTGTCCTAGTTAATAGCTCATCTCACGGATCGTGCACGCACCCCTCAAATCTCGACGTCAGAGAGTTATGCTCGTTGCCATGAGCTTCTAAATCAAGCATTTAATTTAGTGAAAGCTTCTAAGCTTTTCAGCGAAGGTTAAAGGAATAGATAAAGCTGATTTCTGATGTCTTGGCTAACAGCTTTACTGGATTTAGGTGCAGATTTAGGCCCCATATATTTCTCTTTAACAGAAATTCAGGCCTTGCTTAAGTCTTTTTTATGATTTATTTATAAGATGACATTTACGCGTATAGTATGGACAAGGGTTTTAATCAATATTACTAATAACTTATGGTAGAATCCTCGAAAAAAAAACACTTTATATAATATAATATTATGCCTATGAATATGGGCATTACAGTCCCTTTTCTGCGTGTTTGTGAGTATGTGGTGTGGCCTCAGTACGTATGAGCAATATCATTGCCTAGACATTTGACTATATAATAGCTATATAAGCGGACACTGGGAAGTCTGGCAGTGGTACAGTGCAACGCGCCACAGTAACCAATGGATGACGATCGCGTAACTCAACTTGATTCAAGCCTAACTACGTTTGATATATTTCGATTTGACTTTTGATATTATTTCTGTCGCACTTTTCCCATGGAAGCTCTCTCGCTCTCTCTTTGATCAATTATCCTAGACGGAGGACTCGTATATGACGATCTGCAGGACCTTGGGCTTGTTGTTCTGCGCCTCCTTGACCTCCTTTAATATGGCATTTGTGATGGCCTCCAAGGCTGCAATATCGGGACTATGATCGCTTTTCTTGTTGCTATTCCACTTGGGCATGGAAACCTATTGGTTATTTATTATTTTAATTATTTAATTTATTAATAATTAAAAGTTTGGTTACCGTCAGCACTTTCTGCAGGGCTGTGTAGTCAAGACCTGTGCCCGCTGTCTCGCCCAGACGTCGCAAGGTCTCCGCCATGGGTCCCGACAGTTCCTGGAAAATTTAAACAAAAATTTATTAAGATTAACTACAATTACTATATTTTCTAAATTTTTAAATCACCTGCAGCTTGGCCCAACTGGTGGCATATTGTCGTCTCACCAGCTCAATTATGGTGGAGGTCAGGGCCAGGCCAATGAGAATATACAGAGTGCAGAGCAACATGTAGTTGGGTTTCTCTGTCATGAAAGAAAGGAATATTAATTTTAATTTTTTGGGGATTGCTTGTGGTCTTACTTGGCACCAGATCTCCGAAGCCTATGGTTGTCATTGTTATAAAACAAAAGTAGAAGCCATCGAAGAAGGTCCAATCATCTTCCCAGAGCAAAAGCAGACCCGCTCCAGCGGCTAAATAGACCCCCAAAAAGCCCACAGCCAAAATGGCATAGAACCAGGTTTTTCCAATAAAATTGGTGAACTTGGGTTTGGCTGCAAAACATTGCAAGTTGATTAAATAACATTTATGAGAAGTTTTTTATAAATATTTTAAATAATAAAAATAACAATTAAGCATTTTCAAAGGCTGTAGAAGCCTTATAGGGAGTTATTTATCTTATCGTATGGTTTATTGTTTATATTTCCTATTTTTAAAAATTAAAAATAAAATACTTACTGGGCATATGTTTGCCAAAGACAGAAACTGCGGTGGCAAACAGGCGACCCCAGTCCGCAATTACAGTGAGTGTGAAGGGGATTCCAATGAGGGCAAAGCAAATGCAAAATACGCGACCACCGGTGGTCACTGGCACAATATTGCCATAGCCTGTGAAATAATTAATATATTAACTAATCAATTAAACCATTTACTGTAAATAAAAGCCTTGATTACCTATGGTGGTTAACACAGTTGATGAAAAGAACACAGCTTGCAGGATGCTCCAGCGCTCATAGGGCTCCGGAAAGTCTTTATCGACCACGATCAGTAGTCCGCCTTCTGCCGCCTGTTGAACGGCCTGTGGAGACCCAAGATGGAATACATTGATGCCTCTGGAAGTACTAGGGTCTAGACAATACCCACCGCCTCGTATTTGGCCAGCTCAAAGGATAACAGCTCCCTCAGATTGTGCACTTCGGTATTGTTCAACACGGTGTCCATGAAGCGTTCTCTGTGCGTCTTGACCACATCCTTCAGATAGGACAGGCGCTCCACCTCGGCAGGACGTTCCAGGTGGCGAAAGATCTGCAAGAAAGAAGAGGGTAGTAAGTAATCAGCAGGAACAGAAAGAATTTTAATCTGCTGCTAAATGGTTGTCTGAAATTCCATTTAGAAATATTAAAACAAAATAAATCATTATTGGTAATTAACTGAAACACAACAATGGTTTTGCTGAGTAACATAACAAAATTTCCCCAAATTCATTTTGGAATTCCTGAGCTCTTTTTTGAGAATGTTTTTTTAATTATCCTTCTTGTTTGATGTTTCACGTTTTACGTGTGAGCGGAGAGAAAACGTAAAATCAAATATTCATTCAATTTCTCACACATCATCACGCAAATTTGTTTAACTTGTAGTACGCTCATCATCTTGTTGTTTTTGTTATAAAAATAGTTTGTACAAATTGGCTTTGGGTTTTTATACATTTGAACAGCGAAATCGCCAGAGAAAAAGGCGAATGAAATTTTTGGAAAATTCAATTGAAATGTGTCAGACAATTTTTCTTTTCCACACACACACATTGACCCGGGCAAAGATATATGGACAGTCTGAAGTGGCAGAGTCTCCCAGTGACTTTGACAGAGTTGCAATAAGCTTTAAATTCCCCGCACGTCCCCGGACTTGGCATTCCCTCTCGTTGGTGGCTCCTGATTAATTGATAGTTCTGTCGCTCAACATTTGCAGCTCCTTCGAATTCCCAAAACTGGGCATTTGTCTAATTAATTCTGTCGCCAAGTTCTGTTTTCCCAAATCGAATCCTGGCCACTTTAAAGGCGACAGCTTGTCTAACTTCAGCGTTGGTAACAAGGAGACAGATCTGTAATTTGGTCCTTTGAATCAACACTGAGCCACACTCCCATCCACAAATCGCACTTACAGCTAAAAAGTTTGCCTGCGTCTGGGTTTATTTCTGTGCTGGCGCATAAATTATAATTATTATTGGACATGGGGTGGCTGCTGGCTATCTCGGTCAAAACAGGGGGTTTCCCCTGTTGGAATGATTGCAGAAGGTCGGTTCCCTTGGGATAATTGCAAATGGTCAAGGCAAACAATGGTTATTCGATAATATCCCTAGACATGTGAATTTTAAATAATTTATGTTAAGGAGAAAAGTGGTTTTCAAAAGGGGATTTAGGGACCTAGTTAGGTCTTAAAAATATTCTATAAAAAATAAAATAAGAGTAAGACAACTTATATCCTTTATTTCTTTACCAATTTCAAATTTTTAAAAATTAACATTTCAGTCTTTTTTTTTTTTACTTCCAAGCTACCATAAAAGGATAAAAGGTGCGTCCAAATTTATGACAAACGACCTGGTCCCTCAGTTTTGGCCATTAAAATCACCGTTTTGCAAAGTGACTTCCTTTGCCCACGAAAAAAGAACTCTGCTGAAGTCGGCTTATGGCACTTGTCACAATGTCGCCCCGTTTTGCACACCATAAATCACACGCAGTGCCTAGAGTGTTGCCCCTCCCAGGACTCCCATATCCTTGCCCCCCCTGACCACACCGGCGGACTAACCAACATATGTGGCAATTAACGCACGACATGTGGAAGTAATGGAGTGGCCCTGCCACCTGAACTGCTCCTCGGGTGTTGAAGTACAAAAAAATATATTTTTAAGTCATATTTATATTTTTCAAAATATATTTAACTATATTATTGTACTTATTAGGAGGTGGAAAATTTATCTTGCACTGATTGCTTATTTTAGAGACCAATAGTTGTTTTTTTTTAGTCTTAGCTTAGCTTTTTTTATGTTATTTTGTTTTTCACTTTGATATTTTTTTAGTGACTTTAATATATTGTTTATTTATACAAATTAAATTCTAGAATTTAAATCTATTGTCAAAATGTAAATCAAAATTTATTTTTTAGTGTCATAAAGCTTATTTCAGTGTGACTTTGGCGTCTGTTTTTGACGTGTTTCAGGTTAAATCTCCAGAACCAGGCTAAAACTTATCAAAATAGACATAATCCGCGCCGAAAACACAACCAGTTCCCTAATCCTGCTGCACCTATTTTTTTATATATATTTTTTGTTGATATAAAAACCACTAGTGACCCGCGCAATTTCTCTTCATTACAAAAAATAGCAAAAAAAAAAAAAAAAATTCCATCTCCCAGCTCGCAACTCCCAACTCTAGTTGCTGCTGCTAAAATCATAATGATGTTCGCGCCCATTTAGAGAGTGATAATTCATTTCCGCTGCGAGGGCACCGAAAAGCAGGCTACGGTCAGTAAACAAACCGCAGACAGAATGGCAACCAAAGCCGCTAGCCGGAACAAGGCCACGGATTGATATAACATTCCACTTTGGGTTGAAGGACATCCCTAAGGGCTGTCCAGTTACGAAAATCTAAGCTAATCTTTAGGGGAAAAGCCATAAAAAATAAGAGAAATAGATGGAATAATTTATAGCAGAAAAGAGAGCAATATATAAGGATCAGGATTGAGTCATAAAAGGTGGGATTAATATGAAGTATTTCTGTACAAAAATATAAAATAAATTTAACCATAAGATGCACTCAGTACTAAAGATATTTAAAGATATTTTATTATATTTTTATTATATTTATTATCATATTATACCATGACTTATCTTTTATAGAATTATAGAATGTTTCGCAAATTAAATTTAAAAAAAAATCGTAAAGCCTTTCAAGAAATCCAGTAAAATATATATTAAGCTTGTACATATTCAAATCAAGCTTTCAATATTTCCTCCCCCAAAAAAACTGCAAATACATAGGCATAAATCATAAATTTTGTAAAAGTAAATAAGCAAGTGTAACTAAAAAAAAACAAATGAGTTGGCGCCCCATGCATAATAAATATAAATTGATATTATTATTTATTGAAAATTAGGTCGGCAATGACCCACCCACCTACCCACCACCCCCTTTGCAGGGCTCCTGGCCCGAAGCCCATAAGGCGAAAGGCAAAAATCGAAAGGGAGAAAGTTTTCGGGGAGTCCTGCCAAAACGGAAGCGTCGTGTAAATGCGAAAATGGCCAAAAGGCATCCGCTGGGCGCCCCTTCAATCTTAAATATTATTATTTCACTTTCCCCCCTCCACCTAACCTGCCTTGTATTTGTTTATGCCAAAGAAAAAAAAAAAAAACAGCAACAAGAAAAGCGAGGAAAAACGAGGAGCGTTCTGTCGTGTGCGTTTAAAAGCCGCGGGTGGGCCAAAACTTTGGTTTGTTGATTTTATGAGCTTATGATTTGATATCAAAATTGAACATAATTCCCGTCCCTGCATAAATCGCTGTCAGTTCATTAAGTTTCGATTATTTATTGAGTGCGCTTCGCTTTGGCAATAAAACCGAACGGTTCGAGGGCCTTTTAACCGGAATATCTATTGTAAAACTTAATGGCTGGATCTGCTAAGCGATTTGTTGTTGTTGTTGTTGAGCGTAAATTTCCCGGGATCTGAACAGTCTACCATATTTAAGAGGATTTATTAATTGATTTAGGAAAGGAAAATAATAAAATATAACAAGGGATGAGGTTCAGTTTCGCTCAAGCCTTTTAAAATGGTATTAAGACTAGATGTATGTCTAAAATTAAATTATTTTTAATTGGTTTTATATATCTATATTGTTTGCATATTAATCTGTATATAAAACAACAAGAAATTAATTTTAGTTTACATTTTGTAATGCCTGAGGTGTAGGGCCCTGTTTTTTAAAGGTTTCAATAACATAAATATAATATAAACTTTCTATTTACCAACTTCTGTTTATGATTTACTAAATCGTTATGTATTTTTTTTATCAAAAAACTCCTTCACCCTTCCCAAAGTCCGCAGCAATCACAGCAAGACACATGGTCATAACAGTCGGACTTGGGGAAATCCCATTTCAAGTTCCCCATCGTCACACAAAAGGCAAAGAAGAAGGCCCAATTATAATCGTAAATATAAACGCTTAAAGGCATTTTATTATGACCAACAAAGCACAGCAGCCCGACGAGGACCACCCATGGCTGGGCCACTCCATTCGCACTTTTCGGCACTTGACATATTTATGCGTAATTATTATTATTATGGCCAAGGCCGACCGACAGAGAGCACACGGAAATATGGCACATTTGAAAAAATAAAACAAAAGAACAAACAAAATGAACTTGGACTGGGACCAAAATCAAATTAAAATTCAACGGAATGATAATGCTGAGCGAGGGAGGTAGGTCGAAGCCCCACCTGCGGCTAATTAACCAATTTCGGGCACAAAAGCGCCCAGTAAGTGCCATTCCCGTAGCGCCATTTCGATGTTCGCATTATGCTAATATATGCCCGACCCAACCCCGAAAAGAAGCACACACATCATGGGTCCGGCTGCCGGCACCTCCAGCGCGATTTGGTTCGCTTGGGTTCGGACTCGGAAGGCCCAGAGATTGCTATCATTATATCGAGTCTTGAGTCTCGAGTCTCGAGTCTAGACTGCGGCAACGCCTCTGCGTTGGTGATTGCCAGAACTTATTCCACATGGAGGATACGGAATCAGCACAGGAATAGGAAATCATCCGTGATTGGACTTCAACTAGCAGTTTGCAAAGTAAAGGAGGAACGCCAAGGAACATATCGCAGAAATATAGACCTTAAATAAATCTTTCTTTAAAGCAAAGTGGGACATAGCCTAAACCAATTGAAAAATTAACATTTGAAGTACTTCAATTGGGAATCAATTGATAGAGAAAGTCAAGAAAAGTCAATATACAAATCGATTTTCTAACGTTGCGGAAATAAAAACCATTCTATAATAAATTTATTAATCTTTTCCATCTAAACAATGCATTGATAAAATTATTTTTAATATTTATTTGAAAGAAAATCATTGGAAAATAAAGTTCAAAGTCTAAAATTTGTGATTTATTATATTTAAATTAAATTTTTTAGTAAAATTTTAAGGCCTCAAGGTAACAGTAAGGATGTATTAAAAAAAAAAAACACTGCTTTGATATCCTGACTTTAAGACCCCGAAAGCAGGACTTTTCCTCACGTGAAAAATCATAACAAATTCGCAGAAGCAATCAGGGCACAACACACACACCTCACCGTCCTTTTTGGCGTGTCCATCGGCACGTGACATAGTCCGAGGCTGGGGGGGTGTTGTGGTGATTTGCATGCCACAACGACAACAAATCAGCTGTTAAGGCTGACATTACGCACAACGCACAACACTTGCCCCCCGGTTTGGTGTGTTTTTGATGTGTGTGAGCCAAACATGGCATTTCCGAGGGCAGAAAGCCAGAAAAAAAAGATTACGCCCGTCAAAGAGAGTCTTAAGATTGCGTGCCGCATGGCATCTCTCGCTGGCGATGGAAGGAGGAGGCTGGCGATATGTAAATAAGCTCACGAGGTCAAGCTATATTTCTAAATAGAGCTAGTATTTTTTACAAATTAATCGGTGAATCTAAAAGAAAATGTTTATAAGATCTTAATAAGCCTGGAGAAAAAGTAGAAGGAAATATTAGGGGAATATTAGGGGATGTAAATGCCGGGAACGCTTTCTATTATTTAACTAACATACAGTAAATTCAACCAGCAACATGCAGTTAATTCAATTTGGTTCTACAAAAATCTAATAGCCAATTTTTGGGCAACTTTTTTGAGGGATTTTCAAACTCTTGTATTTTATTATCTACTCCTAGACACCTTTTAATTAATTTATTTATTGAAATATTTTTGTACACATTTATTTGTTCGTGATTCTACTTCTATACCATATATCTTACTCCTCCCTAACGACTTTGCGTGCTAAAATTGAAAGACTCTCAAAAAACAAGAAACAAGATTGAGTTGTAGTAGTTGTAGTGTTGCTCTGCAATGCTTAAAATTTGGATAAATGAAATCATGAATAAATTATGAGTCACGCCTGCCAAAAGAAGCTTTTCGCTATTTCAATTTGCCGAGTTTGTGGCCAATTCTTATTCCTAGTTCAATGACTCTGCGTTTTTCCGGGCCCCTAAACCCTTGAAGTTCTTAAGTGTCTTGATGAGCTTCGAAAATGATTATTCAAAAATAATTAAGTACAACAAGGTAGAAACCTGCCTAGGAAATATATCATTTTAATTCTTTATTTATGAGCTGGCGCCCCCCTCACAACCCAAACTTTTGGCAGGCATCGGCTAGGTGTTAACTTTTGATTGACACTGTGTTGTGGCCAGCTGCCGGATGGATTTGTTGGCTAATGAGATTGCTGTTCTTGGCTGTTGTGTGTCCTCTTTTTTTTATTTAATTTTCGGTTAATTTCATTTTCAATTTTCAAACGATGGCATCATTTCGGGACAAGTGGCGGTCAAACCATGAAATTGATAGCTTTGTCAGGGGGAAGGGGACAAAATTATCGCATTAGTAGAGCGCCAGATGGTTAAATCAGGTCCGATTGGTTTGTCATTGTCTGGCTGAGATCACTCTAAATGGGTTTATACCAAAATGGGTAAGTTTTTCAAGAGCTTGTGAGCAGTGGAAGGCGATAAAATATGCTAAATATGAGATATAATACCTATTCTTGGGAAAAATGTGGGATTTAACATATCTTTATTAGATTTTAACGTGTTTTTTTTTTTTTTGTAAGATATTTTAATATTATTTTATATTTTAGTCAGGGGGTTTTTTTGTTTTCTTCAGTTTTAAAATATAAGCAATTTAGTTTAGGTAATCGGTAGATTAATCTTTTAAAAAATTTTTATTTAGCTTTGAAAATCGTATTATTATATTGTGCTAAACACCCCCAATAATGCCAATAATCTCCTTAATCGAGGTGTTTAACTTTTAAAACTCCTTCCTCTCAGTAAGTGTCTTATTGTTTACCACTTGTCGCTTTTGCTTCATGGAAAATATGCAAAAAATATGCCAAGTCAAGCGAGGGCAAAACTTTTGCATCAACATCCGAACCCCCTCGTCACACGCTGCGTATGCGTAATATGTGCATTTGACGCTTACAGAAACTCACACACAGCAACAGCAGCGGCAACAGCAAATCATCATCAATCAATGACATTTTGACAGGCACAACTTTTGCACGCAACTTTAGCATGTCGCCGAGTTTAGTGGTTAAAATGTCGAATGGGGAATATTGAGCCACCTGTTAAATAGCAAGTCTTAGTTGCTTACAAGAATTTATATTATTAAAAATATAAATTTACAAGAGCGTTTACATAGATCATCATTTTGACGAAAGCAGCGTATCATCTATTTATGAAAAATATGCCAACCGTAGTAGCTACAATTCCCAACTAGTTCTGAGTGACTCTTAGAATTAGTTAATCTTTTCTGCAAGTGGAAACTACAACAATAAGGGAATGAAACTTACTAATTGCTGACTGAATTTCTGCTAAATTACTTTGCTCTGCCAGAGCTTTTTAATAATCAATATGATTAGATTTAAAAACATAAATAAATAATTATTAATAGTTTCTTATTTTTAAACATTTTCTCGAATAAAACATTTTCTTAGTATACGGGGAATCCCCCTCGGAATCTACCAGGATTTCTTAAAATATATTTTCTTTTGCATAAACTTTGGTTTGCGTGTCAAAAACTCTCTGCTTTTGCTACCTAAAAAAAATAAACAGAAAAAAAAAAACAATCAAAGCCGCGTCGATGCTTGAGTGTGAGGGAGGGGGGGTTAAATTGGCAGTACCTTTGGAAAGAGTGGGGGCTCTCTGGGGTTAATGGGGATTGAGGATTGGATTTCGGATTGGGATCCGAGGGGACTTTGGATTTTGGCTTAGTGCACGTGCAGCACGCAAGGCGCCAGAATGGGCCAAAATGCTGACCGAGTTCTACTTCGTCCTTATTTTTGTTCTCTTTGTTTTCATTTCTCCTGTTTGGACTCCTTGCTACCACTTTGCCTTCGCTTTCGGGTAATTGCTGCGGTGGAATTTTGGTGAAAGTGTTTGGAAGGGCATTTTGGGGGTATTTTAGGTTTTTGGAAGAGAGAAAATTGCACTTAAATATAAATAAATATATATTGTATATTAATATTATTTAAATATACTGTATGGAAATATATAAATATTGATAATGTATGTATATTTAAGAAATGTTTTAAAATTAATTAAAATTTTTTTAGAAATGGGAGATTTAAAATATTGATAGTAAAAAATAATTCAACTTAAGCAAGTTTCTCTAAATAATATATTTGAGAAGGGAATGAATGTTATTACATAAATACAAACATAAACATTAAATATATATTAATGATAAAATCAGTTTTAAATTAAATACAAATTTGTATGGATTTTATAATGTATAATGATTCACCTTAAATAAGTTTCTGCTAAGAAACAAATGTGATAAATTACTAGTAAAGCTGGTAGAAATGTTAAATGTGTTTTGTTCAGGGATCTTTAACTATTTATTTAATAAATTCAATATTTGAATTAGTTAATAATAAGCTCCTACTTTTTATTTAATTTTCTTATTAATTAAGTTAAGTTAAAGAGCATTTCAAGTTCGCCTGGGAATTCCCCCAATTGGGTTTTCTGACTTACCTCAGGAACATGCCCTCTTTCCCACTCCCCCCTTTTCAATTATGCTAATATGACGTCGAACGCTTTGTTATGAGCAACTTCCTACAAGGAGGAGAAATCCAAACACAAACACAGACCACTAAAAAAAAAAAACATTTTTTAAAAATAACAATTGCAAATCCAACCTTAACATGGCAACTTGTTTCGTTGCAACAGTTTAGCCCATAATAAGCACAATAATTTGTAAAAACAGAAAAGTTTGATGCTAAGCAAATAAATAAATCACATTCGGACATTGGTTTATTTTTCTTTTAATTTGATAATAAATTGTTGAAATTATTAATGCCTGCGATATTTGTATGGCCAGCTTGTTTTGGCAGCGGCAACATTGCCGGCAACATCAACATCATCAACAACAACAATCATCATCATAATTATAGTGCGATTCCGCAAATAGTTTACAAATGATTTTCAATTTATTTTGCTGGAGCTGAGCGCGCCCGGATCCAATGCAAACAAAGAATTCTTCAAATTTATTTGCTTCACGGTTTAAAGATAGAAAAGAACGTGGAATATGTTTGGGACTTGTATGTAGCATAAAAAATAGAACAAGCAAAAAAAAATCACGCATACGCATATTACTCATACGCCGCCTGGGACCAACGAATAAAAAAAAAAACAAGAGCCAAAACGACGTGAGAAAGACGCGTACAAAAGCAAACAAAATGAAAGGAAAAGTGATCGTATTTAAAAAGGGGAGAGGGAGGGGGGATCTCTTTTTTCTTGTGGCTGTAAATAATTGTTGTTATTGTCAAAAAGAGTGACTGCCTCTCTTTAATTCCCCCGAAAAGCCTGGGCAAGTCCATGGAAATACACATAAAAAATTCCAAAAAGAACACAAAAGCATTTAAATGGTAAATAAATACGGAAAAGGCGTATTTAGGCCGCCAGCCAAGAAATTGCAATACGGCAGAAAAATATGAACAAGTAAAAACAGCATTTTAAATTTATATTATGTATTTTTAAAGGCTATAAATCGTATCTATCAATAAATTTAAATTTAATTTAATTTTAATTACTATTTCATAATCACTTTAAATACACAAACATAATGTTCCAATTGATATTCCCTTGATTGATGGCCACAAAGTTCAAACAATAAATCTCTGACCCTCAGTTTATCGCACTTTTTGAAGTTCATAAAATTCCAACAAGCTACGCAGATTTATTGGCGGGACGTAAAAATATAAAAAAAAAAAACATAAATTCCAACATGTAAACAAACAATTAAAAGTAAAAACTGATAAGTGGAATAAACCAACTGGCTGGGACATTAACGATTGATTGATTGAGGCTTTCAGCAAATTGCTGCGCATTTGGGTTAACTGCCCCCATGCACTTTGCGACCCGAATTGGCAAAATGAAAACATATAGTATTCTGATTTAATATATATATATGCAGACCTGAATCAAGACCACGGAATAGAGCTTCCCCGATGAGTCAGTTTTCGTATTTTTCGCTTGTATACCCTTGCTGAGGGTATTATGATTTTAGTCTCAAGTGCAAGTTTTTTTTAAAGGCATCAACAGCCGAGTCGATCTAGTTATGACCGCCTAATTAATCTATTTTTATAGATTTTAAGCTAAATTAATTAAGAGGGTACTTATTTATTTTTGCCATTATAACATTATTGACTATACCATTACCTCTGACGGAATATATCGTTAGAAAAAGTCCTATATGATAACGACAAAAATATCGCGCATCAATATCAAACATAAAACCCCATTAATCTTAATTTAAAAATTTTTTATTATTCAAAAATATTTGAAATATATTTTTTGTTACTCCTATTAAATTGTTAGGGTTATTTTTAAGAATATCGATTTATTATCAATTCATATCGAACTCTGCTTGCAATATCGATAATAAAATCGATATATAAATAAACTTTCCAAATAGTTACATATATTTCCATTGCACAACTTCATTTTAATTTTTTGTAATATTTAAAAATATTTTTCTTTTAAATTTTATCACATATATAGGCCATACGAGCAATCATATAAATCTCAATGTTCTCAAACACCAATATTCTAGGGTATATAAACTTCGATTACCCTAAGTTAGCCTTTTTTCTTGTCATTCATATTTTAAGCGGGGACACGCGACGCCCAGAGTCTGGAATTGGGGGAGGCTATAAATTCATTTCGCATAAATCTGTCCGATTCCTGTCACCTGCCTGTCCGCACATAATTTGTTAATAATTTCACGCCACTTCCACTTGCCCACCCACTTGAGGAACGTCGGGTGTTTTTATTTTCTTGGCTGCCAGCCAACGAAAATGTATCGGAATGACCAGAAATAATTTGTATCTTGTCTCTGGCCATTTGGTGACATATGTAAAACGAGTAAAACAACAGAAGGCCAAGTTGTCAATCGTCATCATTCTCGAGTGTTAAATTGTTTTTCCTAAAGTTTCCACTTGCCAACTGATTTTATGATTTGCAATCTATTTGAGTTGCGACCTTTTTTTCTCTGGGCTATAAATTGAAATGTGCACTAAGCTAAATATTTGAGGGAAATCTTGGTTTAGGAAATAATATTTGGTATTCAAAAAATGCAGACTACTAGGTTTAGGTTTCTTGTAAAATTAATTTAAATATTTTGTTGCTTTTATTACTTTACATAGCTAAGTTTATTTAATTATTTATATTATTATATTAAAAATTATACATGGAAAAGTTGTTAACTGAAACTGAACCCCCCTAAGAAGACAGACCTTTTCCCCGAGTGTATTTTGGGGTCAGGCCACCCTTGATTTGTATGCCTTGTGCGTGGCTGCATTGATGACCCCTTGGAAGTTTCCTGCGCCACCTCGCTAATACACTTAAACACTTTGGCCAAAAGTTGCCTGGATTCGATTCGATTCCTCAGATTGAATGGATCTCTGTGACTGGCATCTACAGCCGTTTGACTTGCCATTCTGCCAGCAATTTGCCCGCATTTTTCGGTTATCTGGGGATTTACGGTGCAGAGAGGCGAGGCGAGTGGTTACATGATTGGAATTTTCACAACGAAAAATACAAAAAACAAAAAAACAAGAATGCGAGACTGTTGAGAGACAAAATGTTGCATAGCTTGGGGCGTTGGTGCGAGTAATGGTTTCATTAGCAAACCAAAATAGAAGTGACTTCTTGCAGACAATTGTCTCAACTCCAACCGCTTGTGGTAAAGGTTTGGCTTGGCAATCACTCCATAAAGTTGGTTTGGCGGTTTACCTGCCATTAAGCAGTATCAATAAAAATAAAAACACTGCAGAGATGATATAAAAACAAAATAACAAAGAGAACCGTTTGAGGTGAGAGCTTGTGGAAGCGAAATTAAAATACATAAAAGGTCATTTAAAATATTGAAAAATATCGCATTGAATGTTAAAATATTATCGATTTTATCGAACCAGTTAATTAATTTAATATATTTATATTAAAACAAATTAAACACATTAAAAACACAACACTCTGATGCGACATTGGATCGTTTCTCCTAAGAATATGTCAAGATATTTGCCTAATGTAAGCCTGACGTGATTTTCCCCCACACCCATACATACACACATGCCCTGCCATTTTCCCCAACTTTTCCCATTGTCTTCCTGTTGCAAACATCCGCGGTGGAAATGCGAAAAAGCGTTTACTAGGCCGTGCCTAGTTCCTGTTCTTTATATTACTTCTTTGTCTTTTCGGTTTTTCTATTTTTATTTGGTATTTTTGGTTTTTAGGATTCCGTTCAGGGCCAAGAAGCAATTGGCCTTGATATGAAAAATCATGTCTGGGCAGGCTTGGATGGGTCAGTTAATCAGATAGCACCAGCACACACGCATCTATTGTATACATATATAACCATATAGTAGTTGTAGTGAGGGAACTAGGCTGGGTTGACTGTGTTTAATTGGCTATTTTGTTGTTGGCCAACAGCTTAATTCACTTGTCCGCTGGACAACTTTTGACAAAGTGAAATTTTTCACCCAAGCTTTGGGAAATGGGAAAAGAAGAAAAAAGGAGACACCCACACACACACACATACTGTGAATCGATGACGCCCTCAAGTATGCTACAAAATGCTAATTAAAATGATTTATAGCCACTCACATCCTTCTTTCTGGCCATATGTGAGAACGAGGCTGTACTGCTGCTGCTGCTGCCTCCGCCCCCCACCCTCCAATTGGAGCTGCTGCCTTGCTCCCCTTTTTCGGCTCCCCTGGGGGGCCTTGGCTTAATTAATAAATAGACTTGCCCGTGACATTGCAGGCTTGAAGAGGGAAACAACAACAGGCCATAAAATGGATAAATGCCAATTCCTCCAAAGCAAGTTTGTCAACAAAAGCAATTACAACTTTGTGTTGTATGACAAAAATTGATTTCAACTTAAAGCGGCTTATCTTTAGTTTAATCTTTTTTTTTTTTTT